>CAIGQW010005185.1:1376008-1411820 GCA_903798125.1 Danio choprae | reverse complement strand
ATATATATATATATATATAATCCACTTATAAAGTAATTGAGCTATTATGAAATATGCTCTATAAATAAATATGTATATTAGATTTTTGAAAATGTTTGTAGTCTTCATAATCTTGGACTCTTTTTTTGAGTCATCATGTGCTTCAAATGAATTAATATTATTTCTCAGACTGTTATAAATCTTGGTTAATGTTAGTTTCAGGATTCATTGGCAGTTGCCACTTTTATTTTGATGGATGGTTAGATGGATGGATGGATAGATAGAATGTAGATAGATAGATATTGTACATAGATAGATTTTATTATGGACTTATTTTGACACTTTATTAACATGAGCTAACAATGTGTGAAACATTTTTACAATATTTATTAATATTGTAATGGTAGTTATTGAATTAAATTACAATAATAAAATATAACCTTGCTGGTTTACCAATAAATCTTTTTCTTCTTATGTTCACTATCAGTAATAAAGGTAGGAAAGCTCTCACTAGACCAGTACCTTTTCAAAAGCTACACTTTTGTACTTTTTAAGCACTAAAATGTAAACTTCAGGTACTAATACATACTATAAAGGTACCAATATGGACCCTTTATTGCAGAACTGGGCCATTAACTCAGTGTGACTCATGCCGCTCAACTGGAATGACTGTGGCTCATAATGTGGGATATTTTAAGTTGTGGTTCCATTAGTGTCCACTAGAGGAGAGCAGTGAGACTGCAGTGGGATTGGGACGAATAAATTTACCCACAGAGATTTCTGAAGCACTAGTGCTTATAAATGTTTAATGCATATCTTCTCTCTCTGTTTTAATAATTCCGTTAATTAAATCACACCGAGGAAATACACCCCTGCCCTGCTGTTTTTTCTTTTTCCATATGTTTTCCATTTGTCACGTTACTAACTCGAATTTGCCTCACAATGATTCGCTTGATGTATTTTTGGGATTTTCAACTTGTGATTAATGTCATGAATAATTAATACCTTCCTGTGGGTCTTGCAATTTATTTTCTCTGCATAATAATTAATTTCCTTTCTGTTTCAGAAGCCGATTTCACGACGCAAATAGACAGCTGTGGTGTGTGTGTGATCTCCAGCTGCGTGTGTAGGATTGTGTGCTGCCCTTGACCCGACTGGACAGACGCCATGCTGTGGACGCTTCTCCTGGCTTTGATCCTGCTGCTGTTGCTCCAGGCGCAGCTGCTTGTTTGTCTACATGAACTGCAAGACACTTTGTCCTTAGTGACTTCAGCGACACCTTCTGGACCTTCTAATGCTTCGACTCTGCAACGTCTCCCAGGGGCCATCATCATTGGGGTGCGCAAAGGAGGCACCAGGGCCCTCTTGGAGATGCTCAACCTCCATCCAGATGTAGAAGTCGCCAAGACTGAAATCCATTACTTCAACCTAGATGAAAACTTTCGGAAGGGTCTGGATTGGTATCGCTCCCAGATGCCCATCACCCTTCCCGGGCAGCTGACGGTGGAAAAGACTCCTGGCTACTTCACGGCTCCACCAGCCCCAAGGAGGATTTGGGCCATGAATCCAGCAGTGAAACTGCTTTTGATCATTCGTGACCCCGCAGAGAGACTGGTGTCAGATTATACGCAAGTTCTCCACAACCGAATTCAGCAAAACAAGCCATACCAGCCACTGGAAGAGCTGCTGCTTTCACAAGGACACATCAATCCCAAATACAAGGCCCTTCAGAGGAGTTTTTACTACCAGCACCTGGCCAGATGGTTGGAGCTTTTCCCCAGGGAGCAGATACACATCGTGGATGGAGAAGCACTGATTCGTAATCCATTCCCAGAGCTGCAGAAAGCTGAGAATTTTTTGGAACTTCCGCCTCAGATAAAGCCGGACAACTTCTACTTTAATGTCACAAAGGGCTTTTATTGTATGCTGTCCGCAGGACATGACAAGTGCCTGGATGAGTCTAAAGGAAGGCCACATGCTCCACTTAGCAACGAGGCTTTCCAGAAGCTTTGCCGCTACTTACGTGTACCTAATCAAATCTTTTTCCGAATGGTGGGACAGAGGTTTGATTGGTGCTAAAGACTGGGATTACAGGACTGACAGCTCTCACTGAGAATTGAAATATTATTGGCGACCATTTTGTGAAAAAATGTTCTGAGAAATAAGGTTAAAAATGACTTGATAGTTACATTTACAAGACACCTAAGCAAAGATACAGCATCAAAACGGCTCTGAATGCTATATTTTTCTGTGGAAAACAGAGTAGATCTGAAGGACTTAATGTGCTTTATAAAAACTCTTTGAATCACTTCTGAACTCCAAAAGTCTCGGTTCAAACAGACTATTGATGCGGAAATGAGGATGAATGCATTGGCAGTTTGTGAAGAGAATGAACTTCAAAACTTGAGCTTGAAGACAGAATGAGGAAAAGCACTATAAATTGGATTCAATAAGTACAAAAGAAACTGCAACTGAAATGTTACTTCCAGTGGTACTTGAAGCCTTTATCAACAACTCTGCATTGTCAGCTGTAATTACTGTAGTTTAATCATTCAATTCTCATGTTTAATATACTAATTTGTACTTGAACATTTTATTTACAGTTTTGAATAGAAATGTCTATTTTTTAAATTAATTGGTCCTCTACATTGAGATCTTTCATAATGTCATAAGTTAATGCACTACAAAATTGTTTTCTATTCAATAAATGTGTACATAAAACATCTGACATCTGTTTATCTAAACTCCGTCTGAACTTCCACATGCATTAGGCAATAACAAATTGTTACATGAAAATATCTGTGTCTGATTTTTTCCTGGTATTCACACATGCCTGTATTATTTTATGCTCCAATAGCTGCAAAGCTTAGTTTGGGGGCCTTTTGACTATATAAGAATTCTTTTAAAGAAGTGAAATTAAATGAAAGATGATGCGCTCAGTGATTTTTGTTCATGTTTCTCTGCTGCTGCCTACTGATATGACTAAAGCCGTAATCTTGTGGATGCACATGATTTTATTCAAATATATTTCAAAAAGCTTAGTTGGTCCAACTCAAAAGCCCTGCACACGGTTACCACGACCTATTTTTAGAGGTTCATGGGATAAATGAAGTATATTTACAGGTAATTTTCAAATGTTAGAAACAGAAGACGCTCGTGGCATGTAACTTACATTATCTGTCTTTAAGGGAGCGACTGAAATCCTGGAATTTTGCCACTTAAATCGTTCGCCTTTTCAGCAAGACACGCAGGTAAGGATCGTGTAGATGTACGTCCGGAAGAGGGCGGTGTTTAATCTGTTTATGCGTAACTGGGTAACGTTAAATGAGAAATCCAGCAGAAACGTGCTGTATTAGTTCGACCCTTAAAAGAACTTTAAATCTACATAAATTAAAAGTTTGAATGTTAAAACGTTTAGAGGCCCAGATATAGTTAGACGACTCTTCTTTTTGCCATTTTTTTAGATCACGTGAGCTGCTCTTAAGTATTATAGAGATAGTTTACCCCAAAATAGGAATTTACTCACTATTTCCTCACTCTTAAATGATTTCAAACTTTTATGAGTTGAAGATTGTTGGAACAATTGTCAGGAAAGATTAATGTGACTTTTTTCACTTTTATACGCGCCGTCAGGATCAGCAGGCTAGTGCAGTAACTCCATTGAAAATACTGGAGTAAAATAATTTTTCATATTTTAATGACATGGCGAGGAAAAATGGAATTTAATGCCGTGCTTTATATCGTATATAAATCAGGCAGTGAAGATCCTTGATTTTTAAATAAAACAGAGCTTAAACGCAGCGATTTTGTAACGACATACAGTTCACCGGAATCGCTTTAATTGGGTTACTGAAAACTAAACGTCCTTCTACATATAACCTATTGCTAAATTTGTCAAAATCATCGTCTCTTTTGTTTAACATAAGAAAAAGACTCAAATAGGGTTGGAACAAATGAAGGGTGGGTAAGTTGTGAAAGAATTTTCATGTTTGGATGAAGTACCCCTTAAAGGTCTAATTTGGTGTTATTTTAGGCCATCTAAGATGTGCATTGTTTCTTTAGATACAGAAGATTTCTTCCCTTGGTGATCTATAAAATCCAGTCAACAACATGGCTACAATATATCACCATATCACTACGGTCTTCAGCTGAAAATGTTTAATGCTCTGCTGATAAAATGCTCACCTACATCTTTAATGGCCTGAGGATGAGTAAATGAACAGCAAATCTTCATTATTCATTTCTCACATTTTGTGAAACAGTGTAAATTAAATTATAAGATGTGTTATTAGTATATTAGTATATTTATTCAGCATATATTGTTTATATTTGAAATATATTTATTTTCAATGGAAACAATTAATAATTTAGTTATTGCTAAAAACTTAATCTTTGCTTTTTGCATCTTAACCCACTACTAAGGCAAACTGACATCTCTCTCTCTCTCTCTCTCTCTCTCTCTCTCTCTCTCTCTCTCTCTCTCTCTCTCTCTCTCTCGCTCTCCCTCTTTTATTTTATTTATTTTTTTTTGTTTACAAATTAAAGTATGTACAATACATCAATATTTATTCAGAAAATATCATGTTAAATATGAAATCACATGTAAATACATGCATTTTGACAACTTGGTTGAATACCTGTATAATGACAGACAACTCAATTAATTAAAAATAAATACACCTGAGGTCATCTTATTGTAGGCCTAATTTTAATTGTTATAAATGTATGTATCTTAATTTAAGTGAGCTCACAATTGCATTAGTCTAAATTATTTAGCTTAGTTAACAAGTACATTATGATGAATACATGCATATTAATGAAACGAATTACATTAATGATTTAATTAAATTTTCACTTTAGAAAAACAGTCGTTTTCCTCTAAATATCTAATTAATTAACGTCCACAATATTCTATTAAGAGACATAAATTATTTTTCATTAACGATCCCATCTTTTCTCATCTATCTGCCTGTTTTGTCGCTACTCACCACTAGTAGCGCTCGTTCACTCTCTCTGCACGCATGCGCAGTCTCGATCTCCCTTTCCCGTCCCAATAACAATCATTGAAAACGAACAGCAACCCCCCAAAGATTGCTACTTCACCAGGCCTTTACTTTCACCAAACCGAGCCCACCATGACAGAATTACGACAGCGAGGTGCGACGGATAAAGAGCTGAAACACCAACACTCGGAGGATAAGGTAACGTTTCAGAATGAAGCACAGAGATGTATGTTGTTATAGCTATCAAATAAGCTACATGCTGTCATACATGGAGAGACAGAGAGAAAAAAAGCGGCTATAGATTGATATGTTTATGAATTTCGCGTGCAGATATCATGTCACAGCACGACAGCAAAATACAAGCGTTGAATTCGTTGGTTTGCTGAGAGATTGTAGTATATGAGAGGATAATATAGCAGATTAGAGCTCATGTTGAGAGTCTGAGCATCATCATGAGTCACGAGCTGATGTTCTTCCTGTCCTGCTCACATACTTAAGGTTTCCTGCCCGTGTGTCCTGACAAAACAAAACCAAACACTGTATTCCTTGCAGTTACTAAAATGAAGTTAAGTGGCATGAACAATCCCTGCACTGTTCAGGGCAGCGAGGTTAAACTCTTCTCAGTGAGTTGTGCTTTCAGCAGAGTTTGGGGATTTCTGGAGTACATGGACTGATCCTTAAACTGTCTGGATCTAAAGGTAGAAAATATGGAGAATGGGAGAGATGTGGGCAGATGGGTGAGTCAATGTTCATGTGTCAGAAGTGTTTGACCCGTAGGCATGAGCTCAGACCTTCCAACATCACAGTTTATAAATACTCTTTTTGACTTCTTTACATACTTGGAGACTTGTCTGAGTGGCTAGTAATAATCATTTAATGTTATATATTTGTGGAAACGTTACAAATCAGTGTATTGAATATTGAAGGGAAGATTTCGTCAGGTGGATGTGATAAAAGCACTATAATCTAAGGAATTTGCATACATTTTTCTTTGTATGTCAATATCCTTGGTCAATGATTTCTGAGAATTTCCTTGGTTATTTCGATTTGTGTGGTTCACCATAAATCTTCCTTGTGTATGTTATGTTGGTTTTTTTCATAAATGCTTTGAAATTGAGAAATAAGCAAGCACAACTGCTACTTTTATCTTTAGGACTGTCAACATTTTGGAGGTTTTAAAAGAAAAAACAAAGAATGTTCTAATTTTATTAAAATATTTCTTTTATTAAATTTTTTTCCTTGCTAGTGTAGTGTAAGTCTGTATAATGATGAATAGAATCATTGAATCAGATTCAGTGGTCAGGCAAATGGATTGTACTTTACTGCCTAGTGTCTGTCTGTCTTTTTTTTATTTTTTTTAATTCAACACGATAGTTTGCATTACATTTTTGGTGTTTAACCATTTGCAACCCTTCTAAATTCTAAAATATATCAGAGTAGAACAGAATATTCTGTTTGGATTTTGTGATTTCTATCGTTGTGGATTGATTCAGTTATTAAAATAATAAATTGCATATCAGAATCTTTTTTTTACAAGGATAACATCATGTCAGATTCTCTCAGTCTTTAATGAAATGTGGTCAATTTTGATTTCATGTTAAAAAGATTTCATGTTTCCTTCAAAAACATCATTTAATCACCCTAATGCAACACAAACCCTGCAAAACATAAAAATAATTTGGATTATTGGATTCTGTTGTATGGACAAATATGTCTGTTGGCATTTTTGAAAAATGTATGGTATCTGATCATGGTAAATCTTATGAAAAAAAGGATGTGGTCACACCACTCTGCATCCAAAGAAATGTTTTTTGAGTTGGATTTTCCCAAGGTACTAAACAGATTTGTGTTTGTGTTGCTGTGAGAGTTCGAGCATTGTAAGAATTCATCCAAGAGGCAAGAGAGGCCTGCTGAGTTTATTAAATTATAGTAAACTATGCAATTGTAATGAAACCAAGAAAGCGTGTCTCACTGTGTCTCAGTTGATTTTAGCATGAAGGAAACTGCAAATATGGACACGTCTTCAATATGTGCTTAATTATTGTTTCATTTTAAAACCACAGGCATTGCTTTGCTATAACAGCTTTTCTATTATCATTTAAATTCATCCCAAATTTGTTCCATGGAGTTCATGTTTGGTCTATTCAAATTCTTCCACAGGATACCAAATCATTTTACTGGGGTGCATACCGTGACACTGCCCCACTGAAAGTCACTGTGCTCTTTTAGTTTGCTTCATTCTTATGTAAATATTTGTCTAGGGAGGTTGTGTGGCATATATTTGATTTTGTGCACCTGTAAGACAAAATGTAGTTGAAATTATTTGGGGGACGTCCTGTTGGTGTTATATTGCATTAAAATAGGCAAAATATGGATAAACATTGTTCGAAAAGAATAAAATATATGCATACCACTGTATATGCAGAATGCTTTGAATTCATTGAAAGTTTGCTGTTAAGACATTATGACTCTTAATTATTTTAATCTTTAATCAGGATGTAAGAAGGGGGTTAGTGATATTGGCAAAATATATATATTATATATTTATATACAAAAATTTTTTTTTAACACTTAATGCCTTAATGATTGCATATTTTATAGATATAAAAATCAAAACCCATGCAGACATATTTGCTTTCATAATTGTATTAGAAATATAGGGTCTAACTAGGGCTGGGCAGTACAGCTCATCCGGAAAGTATTCATAGCGCTGCACTTTTTCCACATTTTTTTGTTACAGCCCTTATTCCAAAATGTATTAAATTCCTTTATTTCCTCAAAATTCTACACACAAAACCCATGATGACAATGTGGAAAAAATATTTTTTGAAATTGTTGCAAATTTATTAAAAATAAAAAACCTGAAAAATCACGTGTACATAAGTATTGACAGCCTTTGCCGTGAAGCTCTAAATTGAGCTCAGGTACATTCAGTTTCCACTGATCATTCTTGAGATGTTTCAGTAGTTTAATTGGAGTTCACCTGTGGTAAATTCAGTTGATTGGACATGATTTGAAAAGGCATACACCTGTCTATATAAGGTCCCAGGCTTGACAGTGCATGTCAAAGCACAAACCAAGCATGAAGACAAAGGAGTTGTCTCGAGCCACAAGGCTAGGGAAGGTTACAGAATAATTTCTGCTGTTCTGAAGGTTCTAATGATCACAGTGGCCTCCATTGCCCAAAAGTGGAAGATGATTGGAACCACCAGGACTCTTCCTAGAGCTAGCCGGCTCTAAGCTGAGTAACTGGGGGAGAAGGGCCCTAGTCAGGGAGGTGATCAATAATCCGTTGGTCACTCTGTCTGAGCTCTGAGCGTTCTTCTGTGAAGAGACAAGAACCTTACAGAAGGACAGCCATCTGTGCAGCAATCTACCAATCAGGCCTGTATGTTAGAGTGGCCAGATGGAAGCTACTCCGGGTCAGGATAGAGGGAAAGATGAATGCAGCAATGTACAGAGACATCCTGAATGAAAACCTGCTTCATAGTGCTCTTGACCTCAGACTGGGGCGACGGTTCATCTTCCAGCAGGACAATGACCCAAAGCACACCACCAAATTTTCAATGGAGTGGCTTCACAACAACTCGGTGAATGTCCTTGAGTGGCCCAGCCAGAGCCCAGACCTAAATCCTATTGAAAATCTCTGGAGAGATCTGAAAATGGCTGTACACCGTTTTCCATCCATCCATCCGTTTTCCATCGCTTTCCATCCAACCTGATAGAGCTTGAGAGGTACTGCAAAGAGGAATGGGCAAAAATTCCCAAGACAGGTGTGCCAAGCTTGTGGCATCATATTCGAAAACCCTCGAGGGTGTAATTGCTGCCAAAGGTGCATCAACAAAGTATTGAGCAAAGGCTGTGAATACTTATGTACATGTGATTTTTCAGGTTTTTTATTTTTAATATATTTGCAAAAATTTAAAAAAATATTTTTTCACATTGTCGTTATGGGGTATTGTGTGTAGAATTTTGAGGAAATTAATGAATTTAATACATTTTGGAATAAGGCTGTAACATAAAAAAAATGTGGAAAAAAAGTGAAACGTTATGAATACTTTCCGGGTTTTTACTATCAGGGTTTTTTTTTCAATATTAAAAAACTAAACAAATTATACACATTTTTTTTATAGATATACAATAGTTTGATTTGAGCACATGTGAAAATTACTAGAGTACAGAGAGAGAGTTGCTGTGGAGAAAGTACTTAAGCCAATATGTCCTAAACATAAGTTATGCTTTATATTAAGTGCTTTAAAATAACTCATGCATAGCACACTCAGTTTAAGCAGTTCACCCAAGGTGCTCTGACTGATAAATGTGAAGCTGAGCTGACAGATCGGCTACTTGTGCTTGTTTGAGATGCGATGATTCCCTCAGTATGTAACTTATACTTTCTATCTGTAAATGTCAGAAAGTCATAAAATTATTCCTATTATGGTGACAGCAGGACATGAGCCGCCTGTATGTGAGTTTCTGCTAAACTTCATAAATTCCAGTAAACTGCTGTGAGTTACATGAATGGCAAACAAATGAAGCACAATTAATTATGACAAATACACATTTTGCTAAAATATTTATTGGTTGGCAGTAAATTTTAACTAATGCTTTAAAAG
This sequence comes from Danio choprae, assembly GCA_903798125.1. NCBI lineage: Eukaryota > Metazoa > Chordata > Actinopteri > Cypriniformes > Danionidae > Danio > Danio choprae. The sequence continues at coordinate 1,402,222 of CAIGQW010005185.1, read as the reverse complement.
CATTTTTGTTTTTTTTTTTGTAATTTGTTACAATATCATTATTGGTTTTTACTCTTTTTTTTTTTTTTGGCCATGATGTGTAGTATAGCCTATATGGTTATACCCACTAAAATTTAATATGGAAATAAATATAAACAAAATAAATTCTTTTTTAAAACCCAAATATAAAAATGTACAAAATACTGAGATGTATTACAGTAGGTCGCAATTCTGCCAAGAATACTGAGACATAATTTTTCTTGGCCACTTTGCAAAGCCCTAATTGTAACTCCATAATGTTTTCCTCAATTGTCTCTAGTTGCATTACAAATTACACACTATACACTGTGTACTTATACACTTTGTGCTTAAACCCTGTAGTGTTTGAGTTTAGTGTCATCCCAAGTGGAATGCTAACTTTTTTTTTACTAAGCAGAAATTCACACCGTTTTCCAAATTTGTTAAATAAATGACCAAATTGTATAAATAAATAAAGATAAATAAAGTCTGATAGCTCCTCCCCTTCCACTACATGAGAAAAGCTGCGACTGTTGAGTGCATGAAGTGTTCTTTGTATTGGTTGAATTGGTTGCATCATCTAGGTATTTAAAGTGCACTTATTCTTATAGAAGTCTTGGTGTTAATGCTCTATTTGCACTATTTACAGTATAATACAAATGGCATAGAACAGTGTATTAGTATGCAATGTTGAGACACAGCTTTTGTCTTTTTGCATCTGCTAAATGACTGAATGTAAATGTAATGTCATTTAGCACATCTTTAAAACTGCTATGAGGAATTGCTCATACCCCTCATAGATGGCACCTGCCTCCCGTTTCTCCAATTTCAAAAATTCACTGCAACTACCAATAAACCTGAAACGCAACCACTTTATATGAATGTTGGAGCTAGTTTTTTTTCTGGCCAATCATCAGATGGCCAATCATCAGATACTTCAGGCAATTAACAATGATAATTAACAAGCTCTTACACCCGTCATCTCTCTTGTATATTGTCACTGTTGTTGTGTTGTCAGGGAATTCCACATTAACAATGACTAACGCTGTTCGTCAGGTTTGTCGAAGTGTTGCTCATACTCTGAGACGAGGGCCGAGTTTGGCAGGAAGATTGAAGCTGTGTCTATTAGGAAGCGTGGGCTGTTCTCGTGCCTGATGGGTTATTTGTGGCCAGCAGGGCGTTTGAGAGACGGGGGAGGAGGTGGGCAGAATGAGGGGGGGTATTTTTAACTCTGGCATCTTGAATACCAGGATGTAGTCCGTCTCCATGGAAACCCTGGGTCCTTCCGGAGCTCCTGCTGTCTGTTGAGTGTCAGCAGTAGATGTACATTAGCTTGAGGGCACTCGTCGTAATCAGACCCTAATGGTTTATGTCAGACGAAGAGAAAGAGGTTTCTGGAACAATCGGAACTGTTAGGCTAACTGCTGCAGTCCCATCTGATAATGACAGCCTGTTGCTATGGTGACGAAGGCAGGTCATTTGTAATTGTGCAACAGGCTACTGAGACACGCAGGCCTGTTGGATACAGATGCTGCCTTGGGTCCTGTTTCAGCTTCGTATTGTTTGACATACATTTTCTGTGGTTAATCAATCAATTATGATGCAGTGAAATAGTATAAAATGGATTCAAATGATTATTTTATTGCATACATTTACACATTTACTTACAAATGTGGTATACACAGATTTTCTCAATGAGAAATACAGTGAAACAGTAAAAACTTTCATTTTTCCTCTGATTATAACATTGAATTTTCATCTTCTTTCTCCAGTCCTCAGTGTCACACGTTCTTTATTAAATCCTTATATTATTCTGACTTGATTAAACATTTATTGTTATTGTGAACATTTACATGAAGGCATTTTTCTGGATTTTCTAACAGTTTTTACTGTAATCAAATTTTTACTTGATCAATGAATGCATTCTCAATGAATAAAATTGTACATGTCTTACAAATTTTAAATAACAGTGTACGTAGTATACAGAAGTTTTGCGAATGAACCAATACAGTTTTTGATGAATGAAACATTTTTTAAGATATTTTTCTTTCTAACTGTCTACAGGGCTCTGAGACGGAGGGCAAGGAGAGAGATGGAGCCTCAGACAGCGAGATGAAATCAGACTCTGGGGTTCCAGGAGTTCCTGTTTCTGCCGATGACACACCAGAGGTTCTAAACAAAGCCCTCTCAGGCCTTTCTTCACGGTAAATATTTTTAAATCATCAACCAAAATAACTCTTGGTAACACTTCATTTTGTGATGTCCTAGTTGTCTCCATGTTCTGTGTACATACTAAAGTAGCTAATATTAATAAAAAATTATGCATAAATACATGCAACTAACCCCAAACCTAACCTCTTCATAATCCTAACCACATAGGAGGTACATGCTGTAAATTATTATTACTCAGTACTACTTAAAGGGATAGTTCCCCCAAAACTGAAAATTCGGTCATCATTTACTCATCCTCCATTTGTTGTAAATCTATTTGAGTTTCTTTTTTCTATTGAACATAAGAGAAGGTGTTTTTTTTATTTAATTTTTTTTAAAGAAAGCTGGAAACCTGTAACCACTGACTTTCATAGTATTTGTTTTTCCTACTATGGAAGTCAGGTTTTCAGCTTTCTTTAAAATATCTGCTTTAGTGTTCAACAGAAGAAAGTAACCAGAACCACTTGAGGGAAATTGGGAGTGAATATAATTTTTTTGTAAACGATCCCTTTAAATGTATAGTTACACTAACAAGGACGCCATAAAATAAATTGTAACCTGACATTTCAGTAAAGTTAAGTATAAGACATTTGCATGTAATTAATATTAATAAAAGCATATAAAGCGCCCCCAGTCCAGAGCAGATTATTGGTAGAGTGTTGTATAAACACCAGATGATTCATTCAATAAAAAGGCCACAAGAGCTTTTAGTCGTTGCATTAGGAAGATTATATTTGCAACCAATATGCTTTGCGTTACTGTGTTTGTCTCTCCTGCAGATGGAAAAACTGGTGGGTGAGGGGCATCCTGACTCTAGCCATGATCTCCTTCTTCTTTTTTATTATTTATCTGGGGCCGATAGTGCTGATGATGATTGTGAGTATCATCCATTCCTCTCTCTGTACACACCAAGGGTCATGGCCATGTAACAGAAATGAGCTTCACAGATGCCGTATTTTTAGGGAACAGCTGCTTTTGAAGCTTCCAAATGCTGCATCAAACATTTGGCGTTTATTTTTACTAGTACCCATTTAGAAATTATTAATTGGTGTCGCACATCCTTGTGTTGATCTGAAATTAGTTCTGCGTGCCTCGCTTGCATTTACAGTTATCTTTTACTCACATTTAAACACAGAAGAAGATACTTTGAAGAAAGCTGAAAACCGGTAACTATTGACTTCCATTGTATTTGTTTTTTCTATTATGGATGCCAATGGTTATAGGTTTTCAGTTTTCTTCAAAACATCCTCTTTTGTGCTCATAAAGGTTTGACATAGGGATGTACATTATCGGAAAAATCTGACATTGCAGTGTATAATTTTTCTGCTAATAAATATTCAGATTTTGAATAGCACTATTTGACGGTTGTATGGGGAGTCTAACAGTATTCTGGTACAGAAATTGACTAATCACAATGCTTTTCTTACTTTGCTTTGTCTCGTTCTTAGTCCAAATATCTAAAAATTCTTAAATCGTAAAAATATTGTTTTGTTTTCAAGTTGAGAAGAAATAAGTCAAAATTAAATGTTTTTCCTTAAAACCAGCAGAATTATCTGCCAGTGGGGGAAGTCAAATAATCTTGTTTTCACTTTAAAATGAATTAATTTGGACTAAAAACAAGATGAAAATTTATTTATTTATTTTTTTGCATAAATCGTATATATTCTATATAAATACAGTAATTATATACAATTCTGTGGCTCCTGTTCAACTATAATTCAGACACAACATTGCATATCTTGCAGTGTGACTATTATGGGTGCGCACATTGCGATATCGATGCTGAAACGATATAGTGTGCAGCCCTAGTTTAAAACCGCCTTTTGGTTGAACTATCTCTTTAACAAACCTGATTAGCCTGACAGAGGCAAAATGCAAGATTCAATTAAGCCAGTGCTGCTTATGAAAGCAGGGAGACATTCGTAATTTGTTACAAGAGAAGATCTTAAAGGAATAGTTCAACCGAAATTGTAAATTCGCTGCTAATTTTCCCCTTAGGCCGTCCAAACCGGCTTCTCCAGACTGTTTTAAACTCACTCAGGATTGTTTGCCCAGGCTCTGGAATATATTAATATGGATGATGACACTGATAGGAAATAAACAAGATGATAGTTCATAGGAGAGTCATAAAGCAATTATTGTTGACGTGCCTCTCTTTGGTGTTTTTGTTTTTAGACATGACAGATGGCCGCTGATGTTATTTATTTTGTTAGTGATATTAAACATTTTGTTCATTACTCATTATGAGCTGGAGAATCGCTTGTCTTGGAGTAGTTCTGCAGATGTGCTTATGAGACCTCGTTTTAGTCTCTTTGCATAATCAGTATCCACTTTATTCCATGATTGACTGTTACAGATATTGGAGCTGATTATTATTTCCATGTAACAGCTGCTAGCAATGTTAGCATATGATTTTGTAGCAAGAAAATGAATGAAATACTCTAAACACCCAATTCAATAGTTTTTATAATGTCAAGTCAGTGTTGTGATGCCCAAATGAATATAGGCTTCACATTTTACTCAGTAGTTACAGATATGAATAATTAATCATTTTGAGTAGTTAACAGAGTCAAATTATAGGGCAACTAGAACACAAGTAAGAATTATTTTGGCTGTTTGAAATTAAGGTAAACCAAAGTCCCTTTATGGCAAGTAATTTCACTCAGCGGCCATTTTTGAAACGCCTTTTGGGCAGTATGCTCTGGCATTCTGTTTGAATAGGGAAACATCAAATTCTCCAAAATTGCTTGCCAAGCTTATGATTAAATCTTATGATTCTTGTGTATTCTATAGTCTTTTGGTTAAACTAAAGTGCTAAATGTAAAAGAATAGTAAAAAAAAGAGCTATAATGAAATACTTGGATGGTTCACCCAAAAATGAATATTTACTCAAGATTTACTCATGGTCAAGTGGTTCCAAAGTGGGGGGTTTTCTGTTGGACACAAAATAATACATTTTGAAGGATGTTAGAAACCAGTAGCCATTGATATCCACAATAGAAACTAAATTCTGTGGAAGTCAATGCCAATAGGTCTCCAACATTTTTCAAAATATCTTCTTTTTTGTTCAATAGAAGAAAGCTCATCAAGCATTGGAACCACAATTGTTTTTTTTACACAGAATTTTTATTTTGAGTGACCTATCCCTTAAAAATAATAACAACTACACTGATACTGTTATTTATAATAATGATAATGTTAAAAGCACTGAACATATAAAGCATTAAACATTTAAAAAATGTATACTGCTGAATAGATTATACTGGAAAAAAAGATCTACACTAATAGTAAGTGTTACTAATAGTAAGTGTAAGATTATACTGGAAAAAAAGATCTACACTAATATTATTAGCTACTACTACTAATAAAATACTAGTAATAATACTACTTTGGAGCTATGAATCTAATATCCTATTAAAAAAACATTTCCACAATTAATTACCCAAAATTATAAATTTTTAACAATGGCCGAAAACCAATATGGTCCTGATATATCATTCCATCCAAGCTATTTATGAAAGATTTAATAAGCTTTCCTGCCAAATAGAGCAACACACACACACACACACACACACACACATACACACACACACATACACACACTATGCATTCTCACTTTCCAAAACAGCTTGATATAGCACAGCAGAGTAGGCGGCCTGTTGGTTTTATTATTGTCCTCTGTGTGTGTTCCACAGGTGCTGTGCGTTCAAATCAAGTGTTTCCAGGAGATCATCACAATTGGTTACAGTGTGTATCACTCTTACGACCTGCCCTGGTTCAGAACACTGAGCTGGTGAGACCTGCGAAACACACCTGTCGCCTTCATTTTCACACTTCATTGTGTCGCCCTCTGTCCCTGCTCTCATTATTATCTCTTACCTTTTATTTGACTTTTCTTTGTGTGCAAACGAGGGTATCATCATCATTATCATCACTTTCATTGATAACATGTTACAATAAGGTCATAATATTAGTTCATATTAATGTATTTACTAACATATACAAAACCTATTTTAATAGACTGTATGTTTTTAAATGGTATTGGAGAACATTTTTATTCAGGATATATTTTAAGAGAAATGTTTAAAAAGTGTCTTCTGGAGGAATTTTATAATATTTATCATTGATCAAATTGAAACATATGACTTTTTACCAGTGTATTTTTTTTGTACAATAAATGATTAAAAATCAGTTATGACTGTAAATTATATATTGAATATTTAGTAGAAGTGTAGTCATGAATATACCCAATGCTGCTGTTATGGCAATAAAACATAAACAAACAAACAAATAAATAAATAAATACTAACATAAACAAATAATGAACAATACAATAATTACAGTATTTATTTATCTTGGTTAATATTAGTTAATAAAAATAAAGTTGTTAATTTTTAATTCTTTATTTGGTAAATGATGTACAATTATTCTTCGTTATTAGTTCATGTTAGTAAATACATCAACTAATGAAAGCTTAAGCGTGACCTTTTCATTTGTTCATAATGCAACTCTGTCTTGATGTACAAGTTGTTTCATTTTCTGTGTTAAAGTAGTAACCACTGCACTTGTTTATTCATCCAGCTATACATGCTATCTATCACCAGCTCTATAGAGGTATGAGAAATTCACTCTGGTTTAGACTGCAGTCAAGCTGTAGAGTAGTTTGTTTCCAGTGTTTTCAGAAAGTTTCACCATGTTTTGTAAATGTAAAAAATCTCGCAACATTGTGCACTTTTAATATTTAGGGTCTTGTTAAAACATTTAATATATCTGGCAAATATGAGTGGAAATGAGTGAAAGATCCCTATTTAAATGTATATTATTGTAAAGTTCCGTTAGTTAAGTTCATTTATTAACCAACAAACAATGAACAACACATTTATTACACTGTTTGTTATTATTTATTTACACTGAAAATATAGTTGTTTATTGTTAGTGTCTGTTTACTCAGACTCAGAATAAGATCATACTTTTATAACTACTAATGAACAGTTAATATATTAATAATAGGCAGGTAATAAGCCAGTAGTTAATAGCATGAATTGTGACCTAAACTGAAGCGTTACCCATTTACTAATGTTAATAAGCACATCTTTTAATAATGCATTAGTAAATGTTTTACTATGATTAACAAATTCTGTACTGTACATATATTGTTTATTATTAGTTCATGTTAGTAGTAATACATTAACCCACATGGAACCTTATTGTAAAGTGAGAGTTTTTTTGAGAGAATCAAATGAAGAAATGTCATATTTTATGAAAATGTAACATTTTATAATAATTGCACACTCTGAATCATTTATTAAGCATTAGCAAATAGGTAATTAATCAGTAGTCCTCATTTTAGACAAAACTGCACAAAGTTGTGTTAATAAAGCATTTATTAATATCCAGAGTAACTATTACTATAAACCTGAAAAATAAGAGATATAAATATTCATTTAAATAAGTTAAGAATCATTTGCTTACTCCATCTGAATGATAATAAAAAAACAACAGCTACTCTTAAATAACTGCGTTTTATAAAAAATGCAATGCTTAATTTAGTAGTGAAAATTAATTATTAACAAAGCATGAAAATACTTTGAAATCCTTAAGCACATTATACATGTGGTTATAAAACAAGAATACAGCATTTGTAGCTGTATTTATAAACTGCTTACTAATATATATTAATGGAGAGTTATTCATTCATTTATTTTCTTATGGCTTAGTCTCTTATTTATCAGGGGTCGCCACAGCGGAACGAACCGTCAACTATTCCAGCATATGTTTTACGCAGCGGATGCCCTTCCAGCTGCAACCCAGTACTGGGAAACACCCATACGCTTAATGGAGAGTTAATGCTTTACAAATGATTAATGAACTATTTGCTAATGCTTAATAAATGATTCATATTGTGCAGTTAAATAAGGTGTTGCCCAAGAAACCTATGTTTTAGATTACATTAATAAAAAGTCACTTTTTGTGATACTTTAGGCACTTAATTTTAAATCCACCGCTTCTTTCAAATTCTCAATTACTGATTACATCAATAAGGTGTATAAGAAAACATTGATACATTTTAATATAGCAGTGTTTTACTGTATTGATTATTAAACTATTTCCCTATATTGGGGAGAATTTTGATATTCATTTACAGTTTACAAGCGATGCGCCCTTGTTTCAAAGACTGGTGAACTTTTCTTTAAACTAGTTTTTAGGTTTTGTAGATGAATTATCTGTCAAATCAGATACAAGTGCAGCCATTTCAGAGCCATATGTTAGTGAGCTGCTGATCAGCAACAGTCTGACCATTTCCAACATCTCCTATTGTGTTCGCATGGGCCCATTATAATTACCATTAGAAACACTTTGATTAATGAATGCATGTGAAAAGCCTTTGTCATAATGATGTCTGACGGCTGTTCATAACGGCTTTTTCACAGGTACTTCCTGTTGTGTGTGAACTACTTCTTCTATGGGGAAACAGTGACGGATTATTTCTTCACTCTGGTGCAGCGGGAGGAGCCTCTCCGAATCCTCAGCAAATACCATCGCTTTATTTCCTTTGCCCTGTACCTCACAGGTTAGACTGCACTTCATTTCACCATTGGTGTTTTGGTGACTTAAAGGAATTTTTATATGTAAAACATGCTGCTCTGTTCAGTTGGTACACTATATGTTGGAGGCAAATTCAGATGAGGGCTTTGAAATGTTTAGCGTTAACAGTTCAAGTGCGCCCATGGTGATTTTAACTGACAGTTTTTTGAAGTTTATTTCATTCAGGATGTGGTTATGCTCTCTCTCTCTCTCTGTCTGCTTCTGCACCCCTCACATTTTTCTCTTACAGAATGATGCAAGACTGCAGATTTCATCTTCAGCTAAATGAGAAGCAAACAAGTTGCTCATTTTTTGAACATGTACATTTGTTGAAAAGAACTTTTGCAGCAAACATGGCTATTATTTTATTTTAACACACCAAACTCAATATATACACTAAACATCGTAAAATGCATTAATTTGCATAAATTAAAATATTAAACACACAAAGAGAAAAAAATAGGTATTTAAATATATTAGAATGTCATGTATAGAGATTTTCTTAATAGACATTCTTTGAAGAATACAGTTAAATATAAGTATGTGGTTTCATAAATATTTATTTAGCTTTAACATAAATATATAATTTACGCTGAATGACAATGGAACATTAATGTTTACACATATTTTAGCATTTTATTTTTGCAAAAGTTACTTGACATTAAACATATTTTTAAAAAATAGACACTTAACTTGCATTTATTATGCTTTAGAAATGTTTTGAATAAATTTGTTAGATGAACCATTAAAAAAAGGGAGGTTTGGTTTAATGCTGTGGAGATTTGAACAGGTTTTTTTTTGTCTTCTGGCTGATTCCTGTGAAACAGGATAATTAGTGACCTCGTGACTTATCTAAAATTAGCCACATAGACATGTGCTAATGGCACTGGTGGAATTTTCTGTTTTACCAGATGTCTGTGTCCTTTACAGGGTTCTGCATGTTTGTTTTGAGCCTGGTGAAGAAACACTATCGCCTGCAGTTTTACATGGTGAGTGAGTCTTAATGTGGCAGTATTCGTCTGATCTACAGTTTCAACTACACAAGATATTTTGTATTTAATTGCAGTCTTTATGCCAACTGGAACACTTGAGCCAAATTAGACAGAAATCTCATATCACAATAAAAGTCATCTTATATCATGATAGCGATATATATCAGGCTATAGTACCATTTCTCTTAATTCAGACAATTAATAGTTTATATATAAATTGACCACATGTAAAAGAAATGTATCTTTTACATTTTAAAGTATATTCTCAGAAATGTACTCATTCAAATGTGATCATATTATTAATGATTTTATTCATCACTTCAGAGCAGATGTTTGATAAAAAATGTAGAAATATAAAATAAATATAATTAAAACAAATTATTAGGGGTACAAGTTAAAAATAAACAAAATTAATAAATAAAATGTAAATACTGTACTTTATGAATTTCAACTTTTTTACGATGCTGTTATTCACGTTTCTGTCTGCATCCCTATAATGGCTTGTAATTGTCAGGGTTCCTGTGTCCATGTGCCTTGTGTTTTCCCATGCCCAGTGTTCCATGTGCTCTTGTTATGTCATGTGATTCCTTTGTTCTGTTTTCCCACCGTTTGTTAGTGTTCATGAGTTTCACCTGTGTCTCACCCCTGTGTGTAATTAGATCAATGATGTCCTTGATTTATACCCTTTAGTTTGGTTTAGTTGCTTGTCTGGTTTGATCGTCATTCTGTGTCATTCTGTGATTTGCATGTTCCTGTGTAAGTGTTTGTAATTAAATACGTGTTTTGATAATTCCTGTGCCTTTGTGAGAGAGAGTCGTGACAGAAATATTGCGCTTATATAAGTTATGAAAAAGAATTAGGTTGCATGTCCACCGAAGTGTTTTTTTGCTGTTGTTATTAATGGATGCGCTGAGTTTTTAAAACTACTGGCTGTGTAGACAGGCATTGAGCATGCCTGTTAAGCTCACCACTAAGCCCTCGCTTTTGAAAAAAAAAAAATTATTTTACATTTGGAGAAGCAGCTGAGCGTTTTTTTTTGTTTGTTTTTAGAGCACTGCTCGCGTTTCTGCAGCGGGGAAAAACGGTTCGGTGGACATGGACCCTTACTATAAACAATGTATTTTCTAACACCACGGCATAAACGATAGAGCGTAATTTGAAATGATAGACTTTTTGTTTTGTCCAATATATTTAAAATATTTATTGTCATATTGCAGAGCCCTAAGCCAAATACAGGAAATATTCCATGCAGGTACTCAATTAGCCATGACCATAATCAGGGGTATTTGGACAGCACCTGTGACTGCTTTCATAAATGAATTGTAAATGCACACACCCAGTGGTTCCACATGTAACACACTACATCACACATGTCAGCCTTCATAACATGTTAATTAAACTGGTATTAGTGATGGTCAGTACAAATTGTACATCTCTTCCCTGTTACAGCACTGCCTTTTGTCCCAGATTTAAAGTGAATGGAGCTATTCATCCAGTCTCTCTCTTTCCGCAGTTCGGCTGGACTCATGTGACTCTGCTGATTGTAGTGACTCAGTCCCACTTAATCATTCATAACCTATTCGAGGGGATGATCTGGTAAGATGATTCCTGCTGCAAACCCCCATAAGATATTTAGACATTACAATGCAGTGTCATTCTAGAATATTAGATACAGTATGGTTGTTTATTCTCTTCTAAGATTATCTGTTTGTGTGCACAGGTTTATCGTGCCCATATCCTGCGTTATCTGTAATGACATTATGGCTTACATGTTTGGCTTCTTTTTTGGTCGCACCCCTCTCATCAAGGTTTGTGCTTTTAGCATCCCAGTATTACTTAAAGTTAAGTAATGTTATTTAAAATCCAAAATACTATTTGCATCTGAATTATAGAAAATGGTTGTCATATAGTTACACTATTCTTCAAAAGTTTGGGGTGGAAAGAAATCCCTTATGCCCACAAAGAATGTATTAATGTGATCAAAAATACAGTAAAATATATATTTTTCACAATTTAAAATAACTTTTCATTTTGATATGTTAAAAAATTGTATATTTTTCTTACAAAAGTTGCATTTTCAACATAATTACTCCAGTTTTTAGTGTAACATGACAATTCTAAAATGTTGATTTAGTGATGAAGAAACTAAAACTTTTTGACTACTTTTTATGTATTAAAAATAAAAACGGCTTTTATATTTTTGTTGTTTTGTCCCTAGGAATATAACTCTTTATCTTTTAATATAACATAAGTCTATATTTATATTAGAATATAAGTCTTTATCTTTTTTGGACCATAGTGTATTAAAGATGTATTTCATCTCTTAAGCCATACTCATAATTTTAGCAGGTTTTTTAATCAGCTGGTCTTAGTGGATGTGGACATATCCTATCCTAGCTGATATAATTCTTCACATTAACCATAAACGTAACTCACTAATATCTGACAATAGGTGTACTTAAGTTTGAACTGTGCTGTTTTATGATGTTTAAATAAAATATTCTATTTGAGAAATGTTTTTCTTGAAAAGTGTTGTTTTTGACGGCTCCATTAATGCATTTTTGAGTGTGGCTTAAGTGTCTGAGTACTTTTTGTAATGCTGTGCGCTGTTAGCAGTTTTCTTAGCATTGATTTTTCTCTACAGTTGTCTCCTAAGAAGACATGGGAAGGGTTTATCGGTGGCTTCTTCTCCACTATTGTTTTTGGAATTCTAGTGAGTACTAATCCACTTTCTGGTCTTCGCTGAATGTTATTAGGTAGATTTGGAATCCTTGGTAATGTAATAATAACAGTTGCTTTTTTTAAAGCCTTTTAAAGGCACTGTTAGAGATCCTCTTTTTACTTTTTGTTCTCAAAACACTGATAAAATGCATCTGAAAAATACTATTTTCTTTTTTTCCAGCTGTCCTATGTGATGGCAGGTTACAGCTACTTTGTGTGTCCAGTAGAGTTCAACAACGACTCCAATAGATTCACAGTGGACTGTCAGCCATCCGAGCTCTTCCAGCTTCAAGACTACACCCTGCCATCTGTACTTCAGTCCATCACGGGCTGGGTAATAAAAAAAATTATACACACTGGCATGTACACATCCTGTTAGACACTTACTCCTTATGTCTCGCACTTGTTTCTCCTTCTCCACTCTCTTTTTTTCTGATCTTTGTGTCTGTGTTTACCAGTTGCTCAGACACGGCCATCTGTTGACTTTACGCTCGCTGTGAATCTGTCACAGTTCTGCTTCTCGTCCAGTGTTTGTCACTGCCAGCATTTCTTGGACAACAAAAATGCTTTTTTTGAGTGTTGCATATTTTGAATGTTCAAAAATAAATGGAGTCAGTGTTTTACACATTTCCATCTCTCTCCCATTGTCTTCATAGACCACGGTGAAGCTGTACCCATTCCAGATTCACAGCATTGCCTTGTCTAGTTTTGCCTCCATCATGGGACCCTTTGGTGGCTTTTTCGCCAGTGGCTTCAAAAGGGCCTTCAAAATCAAGGTAAGTGTAATTAGTCCTCTCACAGATCATCATAGTAGTTCAGTCTTAAAGGAGTCATGAAGTGAGAGATCATTTATCTTGATCTTTTGACATACAATGGGTCACTGTCCATTAAAAATACAGCAGTAAGAGTAAAGACTCATTAAGATGCTCTTGTCCTGTGTTTAAAACTCTGCTCATTCTGTCTCTGTGATTGTCCGTCTGTGCAGGACTTTGCAAACACCATTCCAGGTCATGGAGGGATCATGGACCGTTTCGACTGTCAGTATCTCATGGCCACATTTGTAAATGTTTACATCGCCAGCTTTATCAGGTATGACTGTTATTACTAAATGTACATTGTGTTGTGTTTTTTTAATTACAATAAAAATAATGAATACAATAAAAGCTATCATGTTTAACTTTTCTATTTTAAAATGTGTTTAGTTTTTGTAATGCCAAATCTGTTTTAAAAGCCATTACTTGTTTACATCACATATTTTTAATGATCATATTCTAACATTCATATTTCATGCACTTCAAAAATCATCCTAACATATTTATTTGGAGAGACCTTTATTATTATTCTGATAAATATGGATTTCTTATTATTTTTGAAGTTAAAACATTGGTGGTGTTGTGTCTAAAAATGTAAATAAATGTCTGAAAACATGGAACTTTTATTATTTATTTATTTATTTATTAAATTTTTTGGCAAACCAATATTGCTCTACATTTTACAATTTAAATCCAGACAAAATGAGAATTTTTAAGTCATCTCTTATTTGTTTTCCATTTCTGTTGACCGCCTTCCATTAGCTAGTGTAATCATATTATTATATTCAGAGTATTATAGATGTAAATGAGACTAGAGCATAAAAACATTTTTACATTTCCTCTCTTTTAGAGGGCCAAACCCTTCGAAAGTCATCCAGCAGCTTCTTGCTCTGAGACCAGACCAACAGCTCCACATCTTCAACTCACTCAAGGCTCATCTGACAGAGAAAGGCCTGCTTCCTGCCCTGGAAGAAGCAGCCTAACTTCCGGGACATCCCACTGTAGCCAGAGAGAGGAGAGTTAAACGAAAGCAGATCCAGGCATGTATGCAGGTGGGAGAAAAGGAACAAAAGAAGGGAAACAACGGAAAACTGAACTACAAACCTTGGGTCATTCTATTTTGTGTGTGCGTGCGTGTTTGCGTGCGTGTGTGTGCGCGCGTGTGTGCGTGCACGAATCAGTGTTTTTGCTTGTTATTTTATTTTTTTTGTAAACTTTTTATGTTTATCTCTTATGCCACAAAAGAATATTATATATATTGAGATGCCATTGTTGTTACAGTTCTTTGTTAGTTGAGCTGTATATTTCCACTGGTATACAAATGTTCTGTACCTATAGATTGTCTGCATATTTTAGTGTTTATTATGTTTTACTTGATTACATGATTTTAATGCACTGCTCATCACACTGTCATTTCAAACTCAGGCTAGTCTTCATTTTTTTGATGAAAGGAGTTTCTATACCCAGTGAAAGTTCTGTAAAGGATTGCAATTCCAATGCAGTGTCATAAAGTCATGTTGTTTTACCTTGCGGAATATGGTTATCAAACATATTTCAGCTCAGTAGGTGGTGATGGTTACAGTTCAGCTGTGTGAGACTGTACATATACTGCTCCTCCTAAAGGTAAATATTCAATTATTTTGTGTTTAGGGTGAAGTTCAGGCCTACAGTAATGTAGCCCTGTCTTTCTTTTTGTAAGCCAAATGAAGGGGAAGTAATTTTTGCTATAACTGTTAATGATGTTTTGCATAGTTAAATGATGTTTTGTTACTCAGCACTGAAAAAGGTGGAGATGTTGACAAACATTTTACTCTCAATGTTACATTTCAACAGTTAATGTTCAAGCTCTAAAACAAAGTTTTATTATTTCTAGTTTTATTGCAATTGTAGCTGAACAGTTATGATCGAATCTTATTTAATATCTTTCTTTGTTTTTGTGTTTGTGAACTGTTACAAGCTAGTTGGCAGTAATCAGGTTGGGCGTTGGTTGGGTTTTTGGTTTTCAAGCTCATTTCGTATGACGAAAGATAATGTCTTTGGTACCATTTTCACTGCATGAGACCAAGTCTTCATATTTTTTGATCCATCTGTTGAGTTCTTTCCATCAGCTACTGTAAAAACTCAATCCAAAATGAGTGACAGAACTATTTTGTGTTTTGCTTAAGGTATTTTATTCTCTTTTAAAACGTTTGTCACTGACATGTGCCATATACAATATTTCATGAAACACAATGAGTGTCATTGAGCAGCTTTAAAAGAGAAGTGCATAAACAGTAAAGTGTTTGAGGTTGTTATGGGCTCAGTTTAGTCTGTAAGCCAGTCTATGTACAGTCCACTGCCATTCATCAATAAAGATCCATGAGCACATCAGCTTTCAGACCTGTGTGTATTGATGAGACTGATATACTGTATTAATATAACACTTTATTACTGTGCCCACAGGTCTTGAAACATATAAGCGACATATTACCTGCAATGTTCATTTTTTGATTTATTTTATAGACAGCTCAAGCTATGTACTTGTATCTTTTTATTTTTTAATTTGGCTGCTGCATGTAACTATTACACTGTTGAAGACATCAGTCAGTGTATAATATTTGAAGCCCCTCCATTTTGTCACAATCCTCCATAAATGCATGTGCATAATTTTTTCCCCAACTGGAAATAGTACACTAGGATCTTAAAGTGTGTTTGGCGGTGCATAAATACTTTTTAAACAATATTTATTTTTATTCCTTCATTGCACTTTGATTAAGTTTAATTTCTTGATTTTGTATAGCACTACACACAGTATTAGTAAGATTCTAAAGTAGGCTATTTATTGTATATGTGTGACGTATAGACATGATTTTATTCTTACTCTTTAGAGTATTTAAATTGTATTTAAGCCAGTCTGTGCTCTGTGTAAATGTATAGACTTTTGTGCGGAAACATTAGCTCACAAAGTACGATTTGTCGTTAAATCTCAATGTTCTATATTGTCAAAACAAGAGTGTCGCAGACCCGTCATGTTGCTGGCCAACCGCAGGTATGAAGAGACTGGACTGAGAAATGAGTTCGGTACCATATACATTTATGAAGAGATAAATTTATCAAAGTCTTACATGACATGGTTAAATGTCGTGTTTCTGTCAGAGAGCCGTTGCTTCCTAACGTTTTGCGCTTGCTTCCAACTCATGCGCGTTCTCTTTATGACCTCTAGAGGGAGATAAGCCACTGGGATCTTGTATGCTAAAAATTCAAATGAAAAGAGACCATTATATATTGTTCATTATGTTATGAGCCGTATGCTGATACCCTGATGCTCTTTATGTAAACACTACCAGGACATGTTATCTTTATTTAGCAATGATGCTAGAGTCGAGGTGTTAGCAACAGTTTCTTGTGTCAGAGAGAAACTGACCGCAGTGCGGTTGTGCTTTCTCTTGGTTTTTATTTATTTTTCTTTCTAATTGGCTATTTATTCATCAAAGTTAACTTAAAATAGAAACATTAACCAACTCAGTGTTGTTTTTTGGTTTACATTGCTCTGTTGAACAAACTATCAACACCAGGTAAATATGTTGTTGTTTTATGTCACTATATGGTCTGTAAGCTATTTCTGTTGTACTTTTTTGTTTTGTACTATTTTGATAAAGCAGATAAATGTGCTTTCCCTGTCGCTTTGTGTACAGTGATTTGCTCATTTGTAAATGGTTAATAAAGAGGAAAGCTCGGTATAAATATCAAAACTTCATCTCTTCCTCTTGCTTGCTTGAACTTCCTATTTATGTCAGATGCAGTCATTTTTTAATGATGACAAAAGCATAATTTTCTGTCTATTTTAGATGCCAAAATACTTGTTATAAGAACAGCAAATGGTGCATCTCTTCAAGAGATTAATGACAGATGTCTGAAGAAAATGGCCCCATTTGGTTGAGGTACATCCTGCACATTTGCAGTCTGAATATTCGCCTGTGTGTAAATTCATCAACTCTTGCAATTTTTTTTCTTTGACTTGATGCTTGCCATCCACTTCCTCAACACTTGAAGATTGTGGGTTTGATTGGTGACTGTTCATCTCTGCGGGTTCTGTAAATTCTGACAGACACACTGGATGTAGGAGCTACAAAATAACTTGGTTTAGTCACACAAAATCTGCAGGCGAGCCGAGGGGCAAGATTCAACGTGTTTGGAAGTGTAAAAAAAAGAAGAAGAATCAGATCAGCAGAGGAAGGAGGAAGTACAGAGAAGCAGAGAGACTGACTGGAAAGAATGTACTCTTGAATTCACTGCATGTTTTGTGTTTGTTTGGTGTGTATGTGTGTGTGTGCGCGTGTGAGCGAGAGAATGTGTGCGACTCTGATTAAATGTGTGTAACCTGTTTTGTCCAATCTTGAAGAAATGTCTCTGAGACTACCTCGCAACTGGGACTTCAGCACCTTCAGAGCTGAAACTGCCAAGATCGGTGAGTGACACTGTGTGTTTATATATATATGTGTGTGTGTGTGTGTGTGTGTGTGTGATTGGTCAAAGGTCAAAGTCTTTTCCACGTTTCAGGAATGTCATTTGATTTCTGTCTGATTCTTTGAATTTATTAACACAACAGACCTCCTGTCACTAGGAACTGGAAGAGGTTTGATCTTCACTGTTTTTTGTACTGTGCAGCTTACATGTTTTTGTAATTGACAGGACAGTGATGGTGCAGATGTGGTTAGTGTAACTTGGAGTAACGTTTTACTGTATCTGTAAATCACAGTGACTTAGAGATGGTAGAAAATAAGGCTATATAATTCACAAAAGCACTTCTATTGTTATTCTAAACTTGTTTATTTGTCATTCTGTCGAATCCCTGACATACGTTGGATGTTCAGTTTGGTGAGATTATTTCTAGTGCTTCCTTTCTAATTTGGCTAAATGTGCTCATTCATCTCCATGCAGGCTGTTTTTAACTCTTGCTAAGTGTTGAAGCAATGATGATTGGCATGCCTGGAGCATGTCTTCCATCAGATTTATGGAGCAATGAATAATTAAAAAGTGACTTTTATGGTTGTATGTTTTTTTTCTGGTCTGGTGGAGATGCAAAAGCATTCTTGATTTCCTCTGTTTGTAATCTTTAGACAGGAAGACGCTGCAACACATAGTTTTTTCTGACTAACACATTTATATTCTGCTCAAAATATCAGCATAGTGTTAAATGCTGGGTTATAATCTACTGCACGGACTATTGCAGAGTCTTTGGTTGCTGTTCTTTTAGCAGGTAAATGCAGTGGATGAGAGGCATTGTATGATGAACTATAGGCCTATTTATGAGTGCTTAGGAATTTGAGTCTTTCTAGGGTTTTTTTTTCAGATGGCATTACATTGCTTCAATAGAGTAATTTTTTAATGACTTAAACTAAAGCTGCACAATAAATTTTATACAAATATCAAATCAGTTATCACCTGTTATTATCAAAATTATGATGTCAGTATCTATCCATTGACGTTTGATATAATTTTTGGCTTTGTAAATGTTCATGCTCATTTACTTATTTTTCGATTTTTACATTTTTCTAATCCACAGTCATAAATATTGGTAATATAATGACAGTGTTAAATAATTTTTAGCAAACTGCAAAAAGAGCATTCATATTCCATAGTAATCATTACATCCTGAATAACCTTTTAGTTTTTTGCTCTTGACTTTGTTAAAAACTAGTCAGTTATTAACATGAAATACTGTTTAAAAATGTTGGGTCAGTATGTTTCTGAAAGCCGTTTTTAATGCTAACCGAGCATCATTTATTTGATCCACAATTCAACCAATTTTGAGAAGAGTAGTAATAATGCAAATATTAAATAATTTTCAAATGTACTTTTTTTCCTGACATTGCAAAGTCACATAATCATTTAGAAATCATTTTAATGTGACAATTTAATGCTCAAGAATTTCTTTCTTTTTTTAAAATAAATTTTGGAGATTTTTGTGCTGCTTTTTGTGAAAGTCTTTATTATCACAATTTATAAATTTATTGCATCTCTGCAGAGCAAAAGTAGCAATATAATTTAAAAAAATAAATAAAATCTTAACGACCTCAAATTCTAAAAATGTATATCATTTAAAAATCGATCAGCTTTTTGTGTTTCTGTGTATGGCCAAATTTACCAAAACATGAAGCAGATTATTCAAAAGAGTCGTCGCTGTAAAATCTAACCAGCCGTTTACTTAATGTACAATTATTTGTTGATGTACCTCTAAAAATCTAGTAATGTCTTCCATTTGTGTAGTATGCATTTCTTACTCAGAAAGTTCTAGAAGGGAAAAATTAATTTGTATAAGTACTATACAAATGTCTAGCTTGTTCCCAGTGTGCTTTGATTCAGAATCTAGAAGCTTGTTTTGAGTTCTATATTTTGCTGTATTTAATAAGCAACATTTACAGTTGTTGTTGATGTGGTGGTAGTCACCCTGTTGGTAGTGTTGGTTATGTTAAAATGCGCACATGTGCTTGCTACAAGATCACCTGTAGTGTTTCATTTAGTGTAGTAACGCTTGTTCTCATAAAGGCAAGTGTTTTGCATATTTGTAACATATAAATATCAGATCATTGTTCGAGTAAATGCAATTGTGAAAATTGGAAAATGACAGTAAATGTTACTTAGTGTAAATATTTGTCAGTTTGGATTACACAACTGGTTTACACTGTTAACAATTTCCTGTAGAATCTACAGTAACTTTCTGTAAATCAGTTACCGCAAAAATACTGTATTTGCAGCACAATTTATCTTGTTATATATATATTTACAGTATTGTATATGTTTACTCTAAAATATACACAAATTTTCAAAATGCAACTTTAAATTACAGCAACACACCACATAAGTGTCCTACAGTGAAATACAGTTCATATTACAGTTAAATGCTATGCAATTTACAAAAATCGTTAACAGTGTATTTAAACGAAGAAGCTGTTTGCTTATTGTTTAAAAGGCAATTGGTCCGCATGCCTCTTTGAAGTAAGGATATCTAATTTGATTGTGATTTGAGAATGAGGTTGAACGAGCTTGAATGAAAAATGTTCAAAGAGTGAGGGAATGTGAAGGAACATTGTTTCAGATGTGGAGCAAGGCAAATGGTTTAATGAAAGATTACAAGTCAAAAACATTTTTTCTTTGAAATATCGCATGCACTTATGAATTAATTTTGTGCATTATTAGCTTCCTGGATGTCACAGTCACATTGCGTTAAGTAAAGATGATGAATTTCAGACAAAAAGCAGACAGTGAAATGATTGAGCTGCTCAGTAGATCATCATTCTGCTCTGTAATCTCACATACTTCAGCCTGACGCAGAGCAGCTCGGCCTGACGCAAAGGGCTGCTTGCATCTCTGCTGTGATCTTCTTGGTAATTTATGAGGATTTTTTAAAGCCACTCTCTTCGCTTCCCCACCATAAAATGCTCCCCTGATCCCAGCATGTGTCATAGCAATGGGTGAGGTCTGAAGCGGGCCGATGTGTGTGGGCTGGTGGTCCAGGAGAGAGAACGGTGCGCGCTCCGTGCTCTCCATCAGGGAAGATCTTCTCAAAATAGACCAAAGAGACTGACGTTAGGTGGGGATCTTTCAGAAACGCTACTTCCTGTGGTTGATGAGCTTGTAACTTCCTGTTTATCTTAGTTCTCTCTCTTCTGCCCTTTCCTCTCGTCTCAATGGGTTATAGCAAATTTGACTACAAAAGCTCCATGCTGCTTTAAATCACTGTCACACCATCTCTTGATGGGTACCTCGAGATCTATTTATTGTGGATGTTGTCTTATCAAAGTGATTGGCATGAAGTCAAGTGTTTCGCAGCTCCACGAAGGAACTTTCACTATGATGAATGATGTTTGAGGTGTTTCAGACATTTTACATGTACATTTAGTCATTTAGCAGACGCTTTTGTCCAAAGCGACTTACAATTGGGGAGGAATTCAGTGATTCAACAAGAAGAGGAAATACACACAAGAAGTGCTGATTATACAAAGGAACTGTTAGTGCTCAGAGAATTTAGTGCTAGAGTAAGGGGGAAGGTTTTTTTGTTTTGTTTTTTAAAGACAGAGTGTTTCTACAGGTGGTTTGTCAAGCCCACTCACATGTGTGAAGCACACTTCATCAATGCACAATGATTTATTTATTTTAGTGGCATTTTATTATGCCACTATACAAAAAAATGTCGGTTTTCTTATGTCAATCACAGGGGTCTCTAGCCCACCCTCCCTGTGTTGGAACCACACATGAGATCTAGTATCCTAGTTGTTTTTCACACACCAATAGGCTTAAACAGAGATTTCATCTGAAAAAGGGTCAAAATTCTAGTTTGTAAAGACATTTGCATTCAGTTCTGCAAGTCAAATTCTCTGGAAAATGGAAACAAGTCAATTCTGCTGGGAAACAAAGCACTCTTTGTTTTGTTGGTCTTATGATGGTTTAAGCTGGTTTTTGTGTGCTGGTCTGACCAGAAAGGTGTCTAAAATATCCAACAGAGCAGTTTGATCCAGCCTAATCTCTTGATGAAATGTAGCTATTTTATTTTTTGTCAGATTAATGGCTAATTTGTACGAATCTATGAGTTCAGTCGTATGAAAATATATGGTTTTTAAAAGGAGGCTCTGCACCAAACCCCACTCCTAAACCCAACTGTCATTAGGGGGTGAGCAAATCATACTAAAATCTACGAATGAGATTGTACAAATTCATACGAATTAGCCACTAAATCAAAAAGTTATAAATTGGCGTGAGAAAGCATTGGTTTCATCAGGCTTGGTGATATACTAAAACCAGCAAGCCATCTTCGACTGGTTTAGTTTCAGATTTTTTTTTAAACCAAATTATCTGAGCTATAGACACATAAACATCTCAAATCAATGTACAATTATTGTATGTCAACCTCTGTCTTTTTTATTTATCTGAAACACACACGCAAGCGTGCGTACACATACCCAGACAGACACAAAAATCTGCAGACACAAACATTGTTCTTGAATGAAACGTTGAGAAGACAAAGATGATTCAAGTTTGTATTATTATTATTGTTGTTGTTGTTGTTATTATTATTACTATTATTATTATTATTAATAGTTATTATTTCCCCCTAAGGATTAAGTTTTAGTTTTAATGCATTTTTATGCAGTGCCAATCTATTAATTAATTAATAGATTGGCACTAAATTAATTTAACCAAAACTTGTAATAATGTAGGAAGGGTTAAACCATTTATATATATATATATATATATTCACTTAATAACAGCAGCGTTTGAATTGCATGAACCATGTGTTTGTTAAAAGTGACAGCAATTTTTTTGGTATATTGTGCGTTACCCGGTGTCATTTCTTTTTCTCCTCAATTTGTTAGCAGAAATGTCTTAAATAAGCTTAATTACCATAACTGTCATTACTTTCCTTGAGGTATGAGAAGGCACTCTTTAAATAACAAAATGTTCCTCGTTGATGTTTCAGTTCCCGAAATCAATCTAGGAAAAAGTCAAAATCCAATAATACCCTTTGACCTATAGTGAACAATCCATTGAACAGTCAAATTGAAAGCTGTTTATGCTTAGATGCATAAAATAGTTGCAGGCGGAGTTTTCTATTTTATTTGTATTGACTCTAAAGCCAAAGCAAGACATGTCCTTTACTATATACAGCAGGTTCATTAAAATAGATCCTGCACAGGTGACTTATATATTTAGAATAATTCTTCTAATTCTCCATCTGTGTATTTATTGGTTTTCACTCAGCTCGCTCCAAGAGTGTTATACCAGGGGAAGGAAGCCCTGGGTCCACTCACACTGGTTTTAAGAAATCTATGGAGAAACCTCTGAAAACGGGCTGGCTGAAGAAGCAAAGATCCATCGTCAAGAACTGGCAGCTGCGCTTCTTTGTGCTAAGAGGAAACAGCCTCACTTACCATAAGGATGATAAAGAGAGCACTGTCCAGGTAGGAGACAAGATGCAGTATTATATTCTAACCTGGGGTTTTTAATAACATCTGATATTTAAAACAAATGTCAGCCAAATAGCTAAACTAAAAATGGTAATATTTAAATCAACTTTAAAATATTTCAATGAAAATGTTATCATTTTGTTTTACATAACAGTATTACTTTCTTCAAATTTCCAGGTTTGGAAAATATTTTCAATTCTAGATTTTAAGTGTGGTCTCACAACCTTAAATTTAGCTGGATGCCATCAAATCATTAACATAATAACCTACAGTTCTATTGATTATTTTATGATTTATTATGATTTTTTAAAATGATTTATTTATTTGATTTTATTCTATATTATTTTTATTTTTAGGTTTAAATTATAATTTGATTATTAGATTTTTTAGTGTAATTTCACACTTTTTAATCTCACTGTATGTCATCCAAATCAATAACATAATGATCAAAAATATATATTTTTAAATTTGTATTTGTTATTGTTAATAATATTGTTTTATTTATTTATTTATTTATTTATTTATTTATTTATTTATTTATTTACTTATTTTGAGTATTGAATAACCTCTTAGTTTCAATCAGATATTTCTGTAACCATTGTTTATTTGATCACAGGGAACCATACCTTTATTCTCATGCCAAGTTAATGAGCTACCATCAAATGCAGACGATAAATTCCTGTTTGAGATTATCCCAGGTGAGTCTTTTGATTTACTTCTCACACACAAAAAGGGCTTTTCACACTATGGTAAACCCCAAACAAAAATGTGGAGAGTAACTGACACCTAAACTAAGTGTACTGGAACTAAACTAAGTGAGAGCATAGAGAACAGACAAAGAAAAAAAGGAGAGAACACATTGCACTGGTTATAAAATTACTGCACTGGTTACTGCACCTAATATAAAAAATGTTTTATGGATCATTACAGATCGCAAAGATGTTTATTTTAAATAAAAATAAATAAAACTTTAAAAAAGTGTAATAAAACTTTTAATTGGGTATTTAATAAGAACAGGCTTTATCGTCACAAAAGGCTGCATCAATTTGATAATATTCTCATTTACACTGAATACAATGTTGCCAGGTTTTTGCACCAAAACTATCCCAATGTTCAATCAAAACTAGCACAAAACTAGCCCAATAATACCAAGCCTTACAATATGCCACATTCATAAAAAACATGTTTTACATCACATGCATTATCATTGCTCAGCATATATGAGTACACCCCCCACAAATCTCTCATTTAAATTGATATTTTCTATAGGATGATTTACAATATTATATTTGTGCAAATACATTAGTTTAGTCAGTACTGAAGCCAAATCTGGAGCTAATCTAACAAAATAGCTTACAACGATGGTTCAAAAATTAGTAGCCCAAACTTATATGTTAGGGAAAAATATTAAATAAAATTTTCAAAATAGTAAAAATCAAGAGAAACAAATAATATATACAATTGTTGAAATGTTGTAGTTAGACATTTTTTAAATATATTTTGCATGAATTTAAATGTATTATGTTTCCATTTCTAAAGATGTTCTGTGACTAAAACATTATTTTAATAAATATATCTGTTTAATAAATCTGTTTTGTTCAAATGCACCGATATACAGTATATTACCCATATTCACAAAAAAAAAATTTTCATTTTCAAAATGGGGTGTACTCGTATATGCTGAGCACTGTACATGGTTTCAGTTTACCTCAAGGTTGACAGCACAGCTGGCATTGTGTCTTTCATGTGACTGCCATGTGCCGTATACCTAAAAACGTAATGGATGCAGGCAAATGCAAAACAACTTTGGCAAAAATGAACCGCCAACTTGTTAAATTATTCTAAAATATAGGTATTTAAAAAATCTCAAATTAACATTCAAGATATTTCTAATTAAACTAATCGATGGACTTGATGGACTAATTGTTTAGTTATTTCAAGTCCAATATGTTACTGTGGAAATGTAAACAGCCGCACTTAATCTCTTAGTGCCCCTGCACCTACCAAAAGTGTGCTAAATCTCTTTCATCATTCTAGCATGGTTTTTATCACTGGTAGGATACAAATTTGTTATAGTAAAATTTTAAAACACAACCATAATAATAATTATCATAATAAATAATAATTGATGCAAAATTCTAACCTTTAACATGCAAAAATAAAATAAAATAAATAAATAAATAACAACATAAAATCAAGCTGCTGCAAGTGGTTAAAATTAGCCAAATTCCACGTAAATATTGTGTACTTGTCAACTTTACAAGCTGAAAATAATATTTTTTCTTACTGTTTTAGAATGTAGCCTTACTACTGGTGCAAATATCTGCTACTAAGAATGGCATATAAATACACATGCTAATCACAAATAAAAATATAATTTTTCATACAGAATATATTTAAATAGAATATATCTATATATAAACAGGATAATGCTAAGAATACTGCTATTTTCACTTGGTCTTTAATTAATGTCAGCCCTTCTATCTATCTCTATTTGTATGTGCTATAAATAGCATTAAAACATGCTATGTTCACTTCAGCATCAAATTGCTACAGTAGCTGGTGCAAATAGCTGCAGTCTTTTATTAGTTGATAAGCCAAGAGATGGTTTTTCACAAGTCTATCTGTCAAAAAGGCTTTCAGTGTATGAACCTCGAAGGACTCTCTGACTTTTTATTCTTTTTATCTAAAAAAAAAAAAAAAAAAAGTAGAACCAAGAAATTCAATGATTTACTCCTTGCCTCTGGAATAACCTGCAGTAGGTGAGTTCAGAAAATATTGAAAATTATAAATCCTTGCATTTCTTTTCGGCTTAGTCCCTTTATTAATATTAACCACAGCAGAATGAACCGCCAACTTAACCAGCATATGTTTTACGCAGCGGATGCCCTTCCAGCTGCAACCCATCACTGGGAAACAGCCATACACACTCATTCACACACATACACTACG
>CAIGQW010005185.1:1363717-1375608 GCA_903798125.1 Danio choprae | reverse complement strand
GCCAACTGACCCAGCCGAGGATTGAACCAGCAAACTTCTTGCTGTGAGGCGATCGTGCTACCCACTGCGCCACTATGATGCCTCTGATTAATAACATTCATTCATTCATTCATTTTCATTTCGGCTTAGTCCCTTTATTAATCTGGGGTCGCCACAGCGGAATGAACCGCCAACTTATCCAGCATATGTTTTACGCAGCGGATGCCCTTCCAGCTGCAACCCATCTCTGGGAAACATCCATACACACCCATTCACACTCATACACTACGGACAATTTAGCTTACCCAATTCACCTATACCGCATGTTTTTGGACTTGTGGGGGAAACCGGAGCACCCGGAGGAAACCCACACCAACACAGGGAGAACATGCAAACTCCACACAGAAACGCCAACTGACTACCCACTGCACCACTGTGAGGCCTTGATTAATAACATATTATTCTATATTCTGGCCTTCATGTGTAAACATTTTGTATTAAAATAGTTTTTCCAAATTATTTTTACTTGTTTTTAGCTGTAGTATTGTCTAGTTTTATTTTCTATTCTTTTATTTGTGTTGGACTACTATTAATGTTCATTTTCTGTCTGTAAGGCACTTTCAACTGCAATCATTTATTTGGAAAAGTGTTTTATAAGTAAAGTTTGTTTGATTGATGGATGGATTGATTGATCTAAACACAGATTTTAACTGTTGGTAAAGGAAACTTTCATGCTTGTAATTTAGCATGGTCAGCACCTTGATCTGGAGCTGTTTGCCCTGCATTTTGGTGTCAACAGCACTGTCAAATGACTACCAGTCGTGTGCCTCATGTTCAGATGCTTTGGACAGTAACAAGAACATTTAGTATTTTAAATATCTCTTCAAAAACCTGCCGACAGTAGTGTAGCGGAGACTTAATTCTTACTTTAATGGTCAGAAAAGTCCATTTAGAGAAAACATGATACAGTATAGCAGTGTATAATGGAATAGGAATAATACGAGGATGATACTAGAGTCTTTATTTAAACAGGAAAAAAAGGTATGGTAAGGTAATAAAATAACATATGAAAATAAGGTTTTCTTTAGAATTTAATATTGCGAAACCTGAATACAATGACCCTGGGTTAATTATTTTCAAAGCCCTTAAAGGGAAAGTTCATCCAAAAAGGTTACTTCTTTCATTATTTACTCACCCTCCACTTGTTCCAAACCTGTTTGAGTTTCCTGCTTCTGTTCAACACACAATATATTTTAAACAATATTTTGAAGTCCTTGATTTCCATAGTATTTTTGCCTTACTATGGATGTCAATGGCTACCACCTTCCAATATTCATCAAAATATTTAGTTTTAGTTCAACAAATAAAGGTTGGAATCCCTTAAAAGTGAGTAAATGTTAATTTGTGTGTGAACTGTCTCTTTCTTTATCCCTGTAAAGTGAGAGTATCTGTGTTGGTTATTAGGCCTGCTATATTTTTAGGGCAAAGATATGCAAAGTTATTGTTGTTTCTGTGATGCAGCAGGTAGCAGTACGGATCGGGAACGTGATGCTTATGTTCTCATGGCAACCAGTCAGAGTGAGATGGAGGAGTGGGTGCGCTGTATCCGCAAGGCCATAGGGTCACGCTCCAATGAAGGTATCAGTTGTTCATCATACAAAAAAGTTATACAGTATGTATTCTTTATAATTGATTGAACAGGTTTTAATATGTGCCTGTTCTCTCTGTATACATTTTATTTGGACTTAAAACACACTGCAGCATATGTTTTTATAAATGTGGTCAAAAATCTATACAAAAAAAGTATATTAACAGTGCATGGGATTAACAATTTTCTTTGAGTGTTTGAGTGGATAAAGGTCTGAATTGTTCAAATCTGTGTGAAATCAAAATTTACAGTGTTTATTTTTCTAGCACATATTGATATTTTTTAGATGAACAATTTGGTTTAGTTTTGGTAGTCATAGTCTGGCTATCTGCTTCTGTACTTGGAGTGGTGATCCTTCTCTGTCCACATTATTCTTAACCATGCCCTAAATTTGCTACCAGGGAATGGTGCTCAAAAAGAAAGCTCCTCCCCTACTCAGTATTAAATTGGAAGTACATCAACATACTGAAATAAAAGTCTCAGCAACTTTTGGTTCACGTGGACTTATGCTATACAGTATACAATGTTATACACTATAGTATGGTTCAATGAAAATCTATCATCTATCAAATCAGTAAGCAAATTTACTGTAACTGGTGAACAAACGTATTAATGCTTATTATATTGGCTGAAACGGCACCTTACATTTCAGTGAATCTCCTGTTTGCTTGCTATATACTATAATATGAACTTGAATTCGGTGGACCAGCCTAAAATACACGTTTTTCAACAGTTTATAATATTTTATGATATATATGTAAATTCGGTATGCACAAAATATTGACAACATATTAGTATCATCCAATAAATTATTATTTTTAATGTTATTATTTTGAGCCTGATTTCTGGCCTAATATTTAAAATTATGGAATTATTCCACTGGTTATATCGCTTCAGATGTGTGCTGCTAAATATTATATTTTTGGTTGATGGCCTTTCTTTTGACATAACTTCATACAACTTCATACATAACAAACAGTATGTCAGCAGTCTACACGTTTTTCACTGGTTTATAAGGTTAAGTTAAGGTTTATAATAAGCTAAATCATTTAGGTTTTTTTTTAATTAGGCTTAGAAATAATTATATAATTTTTTTTTTATTATGGAACTATATATTGGTTATAAGTTTAAGTTTACTGTTTTTAGCCAAAATATTAATATCAGTGCATCCCTAGTGTAAATATCCTCTTGTTTGCTATAGCTTGACTGTGTTGTAATACACCATGATCTGGTTTTACAAACAGGGCTTAGACTAAACCAGGATTAGGCCATAGTTCAGTTAGGACATTTAAGTCATTTTTATTTATTTATTCATAAATTTTCCTTAGAAAAAATATTACTGATATCCATTCTTAGACAAAGCAAAGTCATTGTTTAATTTTAACATCAGTGTGTGCAAGTTTCTTGCAGTTGAAACAATTCAGACTTACATTTTAGTCTGGGACTAGACTTTGACTTTTTTACTGACTTAACTCTAAATAGGTTGATATATTCCCTGAGGTACAAACATTTAGAGATATATTATGAATAATGTGCAAATTTAATAAAACAAATATACATACACATGATTAGCTAACACTTAACTAACTTTAAAAAGTATGTTAACTACAAACATTTACCTGAGAGTGAGTAGTTTTCCGACCACAGGCAGCCATGTTGTTTTTAAGTGCTGTCTGTCTGAACACTGAATGTATAAACAAAGGCCGTGTTGCTCCTTTTAGGGCTAAGCCTTGTCTATGAAACCAAGGGTTTATGTAATATGCAGTTTTATGTATCCATAGACCACCACTGCAATGCAATAAAACGGTTGTTTCTTAATTCAAAGTATTTGGGAAAAGCCTTCCAGACATCATGGTGTATGAGAAGAAATTTGGGGCTCGCCTGGTCCCCATCCTGGTAGAGAAGTGTGCTGAGTTCATCAGAGAGCATGGTCTAGTTGAGGAGGGCATCTTTCGCCTGCCAGGACAGGACAACCAGGTCAAGCAGTTTAGAGAGGCCTTTGATGCTGGAGAGAGACCCTCATTCCCCAGGTAAAGTGGCACATGTCTTTGTGTAAAATTACTCAGAGATGGCGTAGAGAACTAATTAGCATTTTGTTTACAAAAGACTGCTGTGATGCTTGTCCAGTAATTATATATGATGGAAATGCTGATATATATCATTCTTCAGAATAATTACTACATTCATGTATCATGGCATTTACAATGTACTTCAAGGAATGCCATGATACTGCCATGATGCACTACTATTTGGGTTCAGTTCTGAGTCAGTAAGATTTTTCATGTCTCTTGCCATGGCTGCATTTATTTCAGCAAAAATATTGAGAAAAAGTATTACACTTTTTAAATGGCTATTTTCTATTTTAGTATTTAAAAAAATATAATTCATTCCTCTGATTCAAATCTGAATTTTCAGTAGTTACATTCATTCATTCATTCATTCATTCATTCATTCATTTTCTTTTCGGCTTAGTCCCTTTATTAATCTGGGGTCCCACAGCGGAATGAACCGCCAACTTATCCAGCATATGTTTTATGCAGCGGATGCCTTTCCAGCTGCAACCCATCACTGGGAAACATCCATACATACCCATTCACACTCATACACTATGGACAGTTTAGCTTACCCAATTCACCTGTACTGCATGTCTTTGGACTTGTGGGGTAAACCGGAGCACCCAGAGAAAACCCACGCAAACACGGGGAGAACATGCAAACTCCACACAGAAATGCCAACTGACCCAGCCGGGGCTCGAACCAGCGACCTTCTTGCTGTGAGGCGATTGTGCTACCCACTGCGCCTCCGTGCTGCCCCCAGTAGTTACAAAATTCTTCTAATTTACATTCTCTAATGTGCTGATTTAGATTAATGTTGAAAGCAATTATTTTTGTAGAATCAAGATTCTTTAAGTAAGTTGAATTGAAAGCATAAATTTGATAAGTACTTTCACTTTTGATCATTTGAACGCATAGTAACATTTTCAAAAGTAAAGAGAGTTGATGTAAAATGCTAAGTTATAATTGTATACAGTACACTGTATACAACTGTATACTGTTGTCACAGTTATAGACTTCTTGTTCCATTTTCTTGCCCCATTCAGTTTGACCTAGTTCCATTGTTCTTTTTTTCCATTAGTTGATTTCTATAACTATTTATCTGATTATAATATTATAATATTTGACTGTTAATTTGTTTGAAATAGTGCCTGATTAGTATCCTTGGGGTAGAGGAAATGACACAAATCAAGTAATTAAATAAATCTCAAACAAGAAATCAAGAAACAATCACCGTCTTCTAAAAGATTTGATACATTTATTTTTATGTCAGATGACCAATGCTTACCAGTCTTCTATTTTTGCAATGTTTTTTAAAGCTTGCATGAGAATGGGGCTTTCATGTGGATAACCACACACTGCATGACCATTTATGGTGAAGCACAATGCAGACAGCTTTTAGGAGGAAGTAGCGTAGGTAAAGGGTTTGACCCAAAAAAAAAAAAAAAAGAGAGAGAAAGACAGACAGACACAGACACGTGAAAGCATAAGAACAAATGCTGGGTAAAAATGATTGAGAGGGAGATACAAATGCAGAGTATTTCAGAGAAACCCTGTATGCATTGATCTGTGGCTGAGCCACATCCTGTCCTGACTAACAAAGTTCTTGCCGTTCAACACACGCACATATCAGATATCAAACCTCTGCATTCTTAAACATATATATTCTGATTATAAAAATAATGTTCACAGACTCTAATATCAAATTTAAATTTGTTCATACCTTCCTGGGTGCAGTGACACTGATGTCCACACGGTGGCGTCCTTACTCAAGCTGTACCTCAGAGAGCTTCCTGAACCTGTTGTGCCCTGGACTCAATATCAGGACTTTCTTGACAGCACTCTGATGCTGGATGCTACCACTGCAGCTGTGAGAATCACCTTTACAAAACAGTGTCTTTCAGATAAGTGTTGATTCTACGACTAACTGCATCTAATCTGATCAATCCCAGGGCAAAGAGAAGCTGGAGAAACAAATTAGCTTTCTGCCAAAAGTGAACTACAACATCCTGAGTTACATCTGCAGGTATGAATCATTATAACAGTGTAAAAAAAGATTGCACTGATAACAGCAAAAGCTGTGAAATGCTGCCTTGTATGACTTATGGCCATGTTTGTTATTGCAGATTTCTTTTTGAGGTCCAGCAAAACTCAAAGGTGAATAAGATGAGTGTTGAAAATTTGGCCACAGTGATGGGAGTGAACTTATTCAAACCACAAGTTGAGGATGCTATCAGTATGATGAAAGGTCAGTTATCATCCATGCCATGGATAAAACATTATCCCCCAGTTTACATACATGGCTTAAGGCTACTGCTATACTTAATAACATATTTGAGCTGTCTTAACTGAAAAAAAACTTGCACTTAACAAACCATAAAACTATGTTACTGAGCTCAAATACATAGAGTAATAACAACCTTTCTATTCAACGTTTGACCCTCAACAATAGACTAATAACAAACAACTTTGTAAAAAAGGTTTAGCATTTAACACCTTTTACAAGACATTGATCATATTAAAAAAAGTAACACTATGTAAAATAAAAAATAAAATAAAAAATAAACAAAAATCCACAATTTTATTTGTACTTTTACACTATTCAAAAGCCATATGCCACCCGGCACCCACTGACAGGTAAAAGCTGCTGCTCTATCTTTTGGCTATTACCTTGATTGAGACACACTGTGTTTGTGTATGTTAATGGCAGACCAATGGTGGCCTGCAACAAGGTGTAGAATAAGAGATAGATAAAACTAAGGCAAAAATGCATACAATTAATGACAATTATAGAAAGCAAAAACCTAATCCCTGACATTTAACGAGATTTAGAAATCCTGGTCGAACACATTTTTTAGCCCCAAATTTTAATTCTATTCAATTCAAGTTTATTTATATACTCTTTTTACAATGTAGATGGTGTCAAAGCAGCTTAACATAGTTCTAGTAAAGTCCAGATTTCAGAGTTGAAGTTGAGTTTAGTTCAGTTCAGTTCAGTGTGGTTTAAATTTCACTGCTGAAAGTTCAAACACTGAAGAGCAAATCCACCGAATTGACGAAGTGAAGGGAAAAAAAACCTTGAGAGAAACCAGGCTCTGTTGGGCACGACCATTATTCTTCTGGCCAAACTTCCTGTGTGGAGCTGCAGTCTAGGCACCAGAGGCTGTAGAAGCTGGACGTCCATCGTCGAAAAACTGCAGGTGTGGGTTAGGGCACCGGCGGGAGGTCAGGCTGGCCCACAGGATTAAAGCATGGACTCTTTTGTCACTGTTTCAAGAATCAGTCTCATGCACTCCATTCCTCCATGACAACCACAGCATCAGCTCGGCACAGCCTGGTCCAGGATACCTTGGAATCATCTCTTCACAGGTCTTGGATCGCATCAATGGCATTGCATAGTCTGTAGGGGCCTCCTACAGACTATCATACCGTTATGCGATGCATTGAGTGTATGCTTTACTAAAAAGATAGGTCTTAAATCTAGTTTTAAACTGAGAGAGTGTGACTGAGCCTCGGACATTATCAGGAAGGCTATTCCAGAGTTTAGGAGCCATAAATGAGAAGGCTTGACCTCCTGTACTCGACTTTGCTATTCTAGGTACTACCAGAAGCCCTGCGTTTTGAGATCTTAAAGAGCGGGTTGGATTGTAGCGAGACAGAAGGTTGGTTAGATAAACAGGAGCTAGATTATTTAAAGCTTTATAGGCATGAAAGAAGAAATGAAAGAAGGTGGTTTTTGTGACATGGGAGATATGATTTTCAAAGGTTAAATTGCTGTCTAATATATCGCCCAGATCTTTTACAGTAGAGCTAATGCTAACTTTGTATCCCTCTAATTGCAGGTCAAGTTGTGAGATCTACTGTGTACAGGATTTAGGCCCAATAAGTAATAATTCTGTTTTGTCTGAATTTAAGAGAAGAAAATTGTTGGTCATCCAGTCTTTAACATCTTTAATACACTCAGTTAGCTTAGACAGTTCAGATGTCTCATCAGGTTTTGTTAAAATATATAATTGGGTATCATCTGCATAGCAGTGAAAGCTGATCCCGTGTCTTCTAATAATGTCGTCCAGGGGTAGCATGTATATCGTAAACAGCAAAGGGCCTAAAACTGATCCTTGAGGCACCCCATACTTTACTGGCCCATACTTTACACCCCATACTTTACTGGCTGTTCATTTATATTCACAAACTGGTAATGGTCAGTTAAGTATGACTTAAACCATTGTAGAGCCTGTCCCTGGACACCTGTAGAATTTAAGCAATCTATGAGGATATTGTGGTCGATGTTGTCCAATGCAGCACTAAGATCAAATAAAACTAATAACGAGATGCACCCTTGGTCAGCAGCTAAGAGTAAATTGTTGGTTATTTTCACTAATGGTGTTTCAGTACTGTGATGAGGCCTGAAACCTGACTGAAACACTTCAAAAACATTGTTCATCTGCAGAAAGGAGCATAATTGGGCAGCAACTACTTTTTCTATTGTTCTACACATAAATGGAAGATTTGAAATAGGCCTATAGTTAGCTAAATTGCTGGGGTCCAGTTGTGGTTATGAAATTTGTCTGGGAAAAAGAGGACATATGGTTAGGTACATTTTGTTAGTACTGCCTTTATTTAGATTCATCAAAGATTTTCACCTATATTTATATGACAGCATCACAAAGTCACTGCAGATTTGATGTAAATCTCCACCACATTCCAAAGGTGCTCTACTGGATTGACATTAGGAGACTGTGGAGGACATTTTGGTATAACAAACTTGTTGTTCTTTGGTATAACTCAGGAATGTTGAAAAAAGCACACTAGCATAATAAAGGGAAGGGTATGGTTAACAACTCGGGTTGCCTGTGGTTTGTAAATGATGCTCAGTTAATACTAATACTATTAATAAAAAATGTTTCAAGAATACTTTCCTTACACCATTACATCACCAGCAGGTTGAACCATTTATAAAAGACCAGATGTATCCTCGCTTACAAGCTGCTTACGTAAGTGCTTTTAAATGCCATATGTTGCAGCAGAAATGTTGCAGACTCATCATATAAAGTGTCAATTGCTGTGTTCATCTTCTGCTGCCATAGCTCATCTGCTTCAATGTCTGATGTGTTGTGTATTCAGCAGTGGTGTAAAGAGTACTAAAAAATCACACCCAAGTAAAAAGTACCATTACTTGCCAAAATTGTAGTTCAAGTAGAGTAAAAGCACCTTTGTCTAATTTTTATAATAAAAATATGAGTAAAAAATAGCCCCTCTAAAAGTACTCAAGAGTAGTGAGAGTTACACTGTGAAAATTATTCCACCTTATATCCTGCAAATTAAAAATGTAGCTTTCATCAGTGACATTTTCTATTAAGTGTGTTTCTAAGTTAAAGTTCAATTATTTTCCAGTTATTGACTACAAATGTAAAATGTGAGATTAATTTAATGTGAAACACCTAATAAAGTGGCCAGTGAGCCTATATAGCATATAAACAGTACGTTATTACAGAGTCTTTTCTGGTAAAACGATACACAAATTCTTAAAGTATTAGTGTTTTGTACAATAATTGATCTAAAATGATTAGTGATAAGCTGGGTGTATGTTTTAAACTAGATATGATATGTTGTTGTTTAACTTGCCTCACTTCAACTTCCTGTTTCAACACAAAATACGGTAACAGGAAAACATGCATTCAAAGTGTATTTAAATGGAACTGCACAAATGTGAGAATATATTATAAGGTGTTATTGGTTAACATGTTGTAGTGATAATGATGTTCTCACTGCATACACAGGAACTCCCATGATACAGAAAGTGATGACAGTTATGATCAGACACCATGAGCTGCTTTTCCCACCTTCCAAAGACATGAAGCCTTCTCCTCTTCCCAGCAGGAAGAACAAGAGCAAGAAGACCAGTAACAGTTTTGTGGGATGGGAGTCTGCAGAGGTATTCCTGTTTATTGTAAAATTATGTGGGAAAAATGTTGAAGGCCTGGAAAATACTTAAATTATGCAAAGCTATGAAAATTGTTAAAAATATATCTGTCTGTCTGTCTGTCTGTCTGTCTGTCTGTCTGTCTGTCTGATGGTCTGTCTGTCTGATGGTCTGTCTGTCTGTCTGTCTGTCTTTCTATCTATCTATCTATCTATCTATCTATCTATCTATCTATCTATCTATCTATCTATCTATCTGTCTGTCTGTCTGTCTGTCTGTCTGTCTGTCTGTCTGTCTGTCTGTCTGTCTGTCTGTCTGTCTGTCTGTCTGTCTGTCTGTCTGTCTGTCTGTCTGTCTGTCTGTCTGTATGTCTGTCTGTCTGTCTATCTATCTATCTATCTATCTATCCTTTTGGTTGGTATGTTTTTATTAAATAAAAAAAAAACAATTCTCACACTGGTTAGTAAAAGGTGCAGTAAAATAATAATGTTGAGAAATGAGTTTACATTGTTTCAGTATATTTTAAAACCTTATCTATTTCTGTGATGTCCATTTTCAGCATCCAGTCATGCAATCATTCAGAAATCATAAGAATGAAATTTGATTGTAATAGAAACCTTTTGTAACATTATAAATGTCTTCACTGTCAACTCATCAGTTTAATGCATTCTTGCTGTAGTACTAGTTTTTTCAAAAGAAAATAATACTATGTCTCACCTTGCCATTTAAAAGCTGGCCTCTACAGATTTTAAAAACACATTTGTATTTATTCTCAGAAATAATAAGTGTATTAAAGCTAATACTTTTGGTTGGTATGTTTTTATTGCATAAAATTAAAAGAACATTTTTTTAACTCACAGTGGTTAGTAAAAGCTGCATTAAAACAATAATGTTGAGACTGTATATAGTTTTAAGTATATTTTACACATTTATTTCTGTGATGTCAAGTTTCGGCATGTTTTTATGAAATAAAATGTAAAAAAAATATAATAAAATAATATGTATATTTAAATAAAAAATAATAAAATGCAAATAATAAAATCTCACACTTGTTAGTAAAAGCTGCAGTAAAGCAGTAATGTTGAGAAATGAATAACTGTATACATTAAGTATATTTTATACATTTATTTCTGTGATGTCAGCATCCAGTCATGCAATCATTCAGAAGTCTTAGAAATATGCTGATTTGCTTCTTAAGAAGCATTTATTATTTTTGTAGAAACTATTATATATTTTCTTCCCAGAAATTTGATTGTAATAGAAACCTTTTGTAACATTATAAATGTCTTTACATCAGTTTAATGCGTTCTTGCTTACATTTTTTGTTAAAAGAAAATAATACTATTTCTCAACTTGTCTTTTAAAAGACAGTGTCTACAGATTTTAAATACACATTTGTATTTATTCTCAGAAATAATAAGTGTGTTAAAGTTAATACTTTTGGTTGGTATGTTTTATTGACTTAAAATTAAAATATTTTTTTTTAACTCACAGTGGTTAGTAAAAGCTGAATTAAAAGAATAATGTTTAGACTTTTAAGTATATTTTACACATTTATTTCTGTGATGTCAAGTTTCAGCATCCAGTCATGTGAACATTCAGAAATCATAAGAACATGCTGATTTGCTTCTAAGAAAGCATTTATTATTTTTGTAACTATTATATATTTTTCCCAGAAATGTGGTTGTAATAGAAACCTTTTGTAACAGTCTTTACTGTCACTTCATCAATTAAATACACTCTTGCTGAAATACTATTTTAAAAGAAAAAGCAAATACTATTTCTCACCTTGCCATATTAAAGCTAGTATCTACAGATTTTAAATACAAGTTTGTATTTATTCTCAGAAATAATAAGTGTATTAAAGTTAATACTTTTGGTTGGTATGTTTTTATTAAATAAAATGTAAATAAATATTTCTCACACTGGTTAGTAAAAGCTGCAGTAAAACAATAATGTTGAGAATTGAATGAACTGTATACATTTTTCTGTATGTTTTTAAAACATTATTTAAGTTTCAGCATTCAGTCGTGCGATTAAGAAATCATAAGTCATAAGTTTTAAATCATTAACAAATCATAAAAATATGCTGATTTGCTTCTTATGAAGCATTTATTATTTTTGTAGAAACTATTATATATTTGTCCAAGAAATTAGATTGTAATAGAAACCTTTTGTAACATTATAAATGTCTTTACTCTCAATTCATCAATTCAGTGCATTCTTGCTGTAGTACTATTTAATAATAATAATAATAATAATAATAATAATAATAATAATAATAATA
>CAIGQW010005185.1:1349749-1363707 GCA_903798125.1 Danio choprae | reverse complement strand
TAATAATAATAATAATAATAATAATAATAATAATAATAATAATAATAATACTTCTCACCTTGCCTTTTAAAAGCTAGTATCTACAGATTTTAAATATAAATTTGTATTTATTCTCAGAAATAATAAATGTTTTAAAGTTTTTAAATGATCAATTTTAGTATCAGAAATATAATTGTTTTCACAATAATTTTTGTGTTATTCAGAAAATGTATGCAGTTACATATTGTATTATTTAGAATATATTGTCATTTATTGTAAAAACTAAAATTATAAAAATTCAAGTGATCAGAATAGCTGGACATTTTTTATTGTAGATTGTAGAGTAGTTGCACACACACCTGTTACTTTCACATCTGTGTGTTTTATCCGATTGCATCTCTCTTCTATATCTTACAGTGTGAGGTGTCCTCCCTGTCTGAATCGCCTGAGGAAGAAGAAGTGGACACCCCTGAAGAACAGAGGAAAGAGTTATGGTCATCTGAGACAGAAAGTGCAACTATTTCCCCCACTGAGTTTTCACCCACAACAGACACATGGTCCGAGAGCCCCAGAAAGCGGACACAAACTCTGCCCAGTTTGGGTTGTCCACCTGTAGCAAGAATAGCCCGCGAGCCTAATTGGGATCGCTGGAGCAGGTTCCCAGATAGCTTTAATGAGAATGATGAAAAAACGTTATCTGAGGACATCTTTAAGCTCCTTGACCTGCAGAAAGTCACACTGTTTTCTGGAGTGCAGAAAAGTGAAAATGAAAAAGCGGAAAAAGGACAGAAGGACAAAGACAACACAGACTCGTGTAAGACAGGTAGTGATGTTGTTGTAAAGCAGGTAGATCCTCCAAAAGCACAGGCACAGAACACGGCGCATGTTCCCAAACCTCAGCCTAGAATAGTGGTGAGTCAAGCAGCTTTGAGTAAAGAGAAGCCAGCAGCGCCTGCTCAACAGACAAACAATACGGTACAACCAGAAAACACAGACTCAACCAGCGTCATCAACAGGTATGGTTCAATATACAGTATATCTCTGCTAATAATTTTCTTTGCATTAAGTAGCAGGGTCAGGGATTTAAATAAAGAGGTAAAGATTGGTAAAGAGGGAAAGAGGGCAAGGTGGTAAAATACTATATAGTCAAGTCATCTGTATTTATTTACTTCTGTAAACAATACAGATTGTTTCAGAAATTATAATTAGAAATATGCAAATGTAAAAACTATTTAAAATTGTAAAAAATACTAAAAATGTGAATAAAAGTTTTCCAAACTTTTCAAGGTTAAAAGACCAAGGTGCCATAATGCAATTCAAAGGTATAAATAAAGGGAAAAAAATTAAAATAAAACATAAATCACTAAATACAAAAAAACTGCTAATTTAAGGATATTTTTACACTGTAGCGGACCTTCGTTGCACAATACAAACTTCATAAGATTTTATATTATAATGTCCAAATATGCTGAAATCAGTAGTGTCATTACAGTGTGCATTATATGATTCATTCACTTTTTCGGCAGCACTGGTTTCTCCCATTTATTTTTCCCGTGCATTATGGGACTCTGGACCACAAAACAAGTCATAGAGTTTTATAGAAAATGGAAATCTAACTTTCGATAAAATTACTTTCTCAAACTAAGGAAGGAAAAGGAAGGGAAGTCGTGGCATGTGGCAAAGTGCGGTGACCCATACTCGCAATTTGTGCTCTGCATTTAGCCCACCCAAGTGCACACACACAGCAGTGAACACACACCATGAACACACACCCGGGCAGCAGTTGGGGAATCGGTATCTTGCTCGAGGTACTCACCTCAGCTC
This sequence comes from Danio choprae, assembly GCA_903798125.1. Taxonomy (NCBI): domain Eukaryota; kingdom Metazoa; phylum Chordata; class Actinopteri; order Cypriniformes; family Danionidae; genus Danio; species Danio choprae. The sequence continues at coordinate 1,361,904 of CAIGQW010005185.1, read as the reverse complement.
TTAGCAATGCATATTACTAATCAAAAAATAAGTTTTGATATATTCACAGTAGGACTTTTACCAAATATCTTTGCTTAATATTTGATATTAATATTGATTTGTGTAATCAACAATACTCATTTTGACCCAGACAATGTATTTTGGATATTGCCAAAAGTATAACCATGCCATTTAAAATAGGTTTTGTGGTCCACTGTCACATATAGAGAATTTTTACAAGTATTATAAACTGTTTACCAGCCCAACTGGCTACAAGGTGAATTACAGCATAGCAAAACCTTTATTTCAAGCACAGAATTAAAAAGTAAAAGCAAAAAAGGTATGACAATATGTATAACTTTTGATAAATTATGACACATTACAGACATTTTACACAATGACACAAATTATAAACTATGGGAAAAAATGAATTAATTCAATTATGTTAATATGTGCTAAAAAAAATAATTATTGTAAGTTTTGATGGTTTAGTTTTTAGGATTCTTTGATGAATAGAACATTTAAAAGCATTACCAACAAATCTTATGAATATCTTTCCAATTTAATGTACCCTGGATGAAAAATATAATTGTGGCAAAATAAAATGCAGATATGTCATGAATATGTGTTTTTGCCTTCAGTCTCCAGCAGAAGAACAAAGAGCTGAGTGCTACAGTGGCAGAGTTGCAAGCAGCACTAGAGGCCGAGCGCCACTCTAAATCCGCATTAGAGATCTTACTGCGCAATGCAGAGCGCAGCAGGGATGAAGCTCTCATACGCAACCAGCAGCTGAACCGAGAGATCCAGGAGTTCCTCAACAGACCGACTGCTGGGCCCTCATAGTGAGACAAAGTACCAGCTCAGTCCTGTGCGACATTTCTCAGAAGTGCAAGATCTGGATATCTCCAGCATTTTCCACAGTGAACCTTCAAAATAAACGGTCAAAATAAGACAGACGTTAATGTCCATGTCCAGTAAAGACGCTACAGTAAATGACACCTTATGTACAGAAATGACAGATTTGATCTAGTAATTCCATTCACAATGGGATTGTGCTCTTTAAGAAGGCAAGATGTGAACTCTGAAGTGATGCAGTATTGGACTGAACAGTAGAGATTTTATAAAGAATATTTAATGACATTCTATTTAAATTTCCGCAGTATCTTAGAATGGATCTTAATAATAATAATAACTGGCCTACATAACCAAGTGGCACAAGTGGGTTTTCAAGTGGCACTTGGGAGCTGGGCAGCTGGTAAGCCAACTGGTTTAAGCAATTTGTTTACTTGTTAATAGGCATTTTAAAATGAATAATATATACTAAAAATAAAAACATATATATAATATTGGCAGAAGTTTAAAAGCTTTATTATTTATGTGATCGCTAGAGGGTATTACACGTTGAAAAATTTGTCGAAAAGGACAAAATGCCCTGAATGTGGATTACTGTCAGTAAATAAACAGCTTTTATCTGGCTTTTCTTTCCTGCACCTTCACTTCTGTTGTCTGGTTGCAGTCAGAAAGAGATAGTGTGTCAGAAGAGATAAAACGTGACAGAGTGTGAGAGAGAAATGGGAAGAATGCTTTCAGATCAGGATTCACTCAAGAGACCATGTGTGTTTTAGAGAGAGGAAGGGGTAAAGAGACACGGGGAATTACGTAAGGAAGAGAAGGCCAGATAGCATTGTGTCTGTCAGCTGTCATAATTAAACGATAGGGAAGGAATTTCCTATTTCCGATCTGTCTTGATTATACAGAAATTGAGCTGCACAAAATTGGCAAGTTGATTTTAAGTTTATGATCAGGATCATTCATGAATTCCAGTTTGTTCTGTAGGGCTGTTCAATGGACAGTACCAGATGTTTCTCTTGTGCACTTGCTGTAATGGCAGTTTCAAAGATAAACAACACCGTCATCAAGAGTATTTCCTATACAGGAAAGATTATCTGAAGAGGAAAAGAGCCAGAGTGAACATTACAGCATGTGACACCACTGGTTACTGGGTCAACATTTCATGCACATACACGTTAACCTAGCCTTCCGAAAATTTCTGCTGTTTGTTCAAACTACTTGTTTAAAATGAGCTGAAACAACACAATTCTTGAGGTTGTTTGGGGACAACTTAATTCTTTTATGGTCAATCCACTTAAATTTGTAAAAACTAGTAAGTTAACTTAATTCCTTTATGTTGTCCTAACACAAATTGATTGTATGATACCCAGCAATATTTACAGTGCGTGGTTTAATATAGTTAACGTAATAAACACGTTTTTTTTTTTTTTTGGTGCATTGATTACTATTTGTATTACAGTTTTACTACAAAAAAAGTTTCAAACTATGTACTAAAATTTAAGGCAATGGTGGGTTGTTGTTTTTTTTGAAAGGATAAATAATAATTTTCTATTGGGTTGAACAGATGGAAACATTCATTCATTCATTCATTCATTCATTCATTCATTCATTCATTCATTCATTCATTCATTTTCATTTTGGCTTAGTCCCTTTATTAATCTGGGGTCGCCACAGCGGAATGAACCACCACAAATGGAAACGGAACAAATAAATAATAAAAGTATATTATGGGTGAATTCGGCCTCACGGTGGCGCAGTGGATAGCACGTTCGCCTCACAGCAAGAAGGTCGCTGGTTCGAGCCTCAGCTGGATCAGTTGGCGTTTCTGTGTGGAGTTTGCATGTTCTCCCCGTGTTGGCGTGGGTTTCCTCCGGGTGCTCCGGTTTCCCCCACAAGTCCAAAGACATGCGCTATAGGTGAATTGGGTAAGCTAAATTGTCCGTAGTGTATAAGTGTGAATGAGTGTGTATGGATGTTTCCCGGAGATGGGTTGCAGCTGGAAGGGCATCCGCTGCGTAAAACATATGCTGGATAAGTTGGCGGTTCATTCCGCTGTGGCGACCCCAGATTAATAAAGGGACTAAGCCGAACTGAAAATGAATGAATGAATGAATGGGTGAATTCTCCGCATTATTCAAATTTAACAAATAGTTGAACAGTTTGTATGTAATGTACTATAGGAGTGTTCATTTTTCAGAATTTTATTTTTTGTATTCCTCAACAAGGTAAAAGAAAAGAGTGTTGGAAGAATATGTCGGTGAGTAAACCGTTTTCAATTGTCATTGATTGATTGTTTCTTTAACCCTTTACTGGAGCTCTAAAGATGAATGAATGCAGCGAACAGTAGATATTAAACTATGAGTTTTAAGATTACTAAAAAAACATTAAATTGATTGCTTCAACTATCAAATTAACATGCAAATTCTGTCATATTTAGATTTTTTTTTATAAACATAAGCTTCAAAAAAACCCTCTTTGTCTTTTTTTTCTGTTGTATCAAACTTCTCATATGCCAGTTTTAGTATAACTTCTAATTCCAACAACCAAATTATTACAATTTTAATTACCAATTATGAATGAGAGTGAAAAATGTTTGCTACCTTGCTTTTTCTCATGTTCAAGTTCTGCAGATTCACCACACTGAATGATAAAAATCTGCTGGGTTTGAAAGTAATTTCTCTTTGAGCATTGCTTTACTCATTGTCACCTTCATCCAGAATCTTCTCCAGGAAACATACAGATTAAAAGGATGGTGTAGAACATCTCTGAAAACCATTTATGAAATTTAATTGAACAATTATTGTTTGGGTTATGGGCGACATGGTGGCGCAGTGGTTAGCATCGTCGCCTCACAGCAAGAAGGTCGCTGGTTCGAGCCTCGGCTGGGTTACTTGGCATTTCTGTGTGCAGTTTGCATGTTGTTCCCGTGTTGGCGTGTGTTTCCTCCGGGTGCTCCAGTTTCCCCCACAGTCCAAAGACATGCAGTATAGGTGAATTGAATAAATTAAATTGGCCATAGTGTATGTGTGTGAATGAGTGTGTATGGATGTTTCCCAGTACTGGGTTGTAGCTGGAAGGGCATCCGGTGTGTAAAACCTATGCTGGATAAATTGGCAGTTCATTCCACTGTGGCGACCCCTGATGAATAAAGGGACTAAGATGAAGGAAAATGAATGAATGAATGTTTGGGTTACCTGTTTTAAATGACAGAAAACTGGTGTTCTCTTGTGTACTGTTCAAATTTACTACCCTTTCATTATGTTCGTGGCCCCATTTTGCCCCATTGTTTTCTATTATAATGACATTTCTTGGGGCCTCACAGTGGCGCAGTGGGTAGCACGTTCGCCTCACAGCAAGAAGGTCGCTGGTTCGAGCCTCAGCTGGGTCAGTTAGCGTTTCTGTGAGTTTGCATGTTCTCCCACGGTTCTCCCATGTTTGCCACGGCAGCATCATACATTCTTGATTGTTGGTGGTTTTCCCTGTTGGGAAGAGGTAAAATGTGTCATTTTTACTGTTGATCATCAGTTGGCAGCATTAACTCTTTAGATAGGTCAGTGCAATAAAAAGTTTACGGGTTTTATGTGGAGTTCTATGGAGTAAAACAGTACACACAGGTTAAAATAAATTTTGACTATAGAAAGACCTTCAAATATTATTGTGGACAATGAAGCACCATGAAGTTAAAAAGTACCAGGTCCCTAGATCTCATGCCTGGTCTTGATCTTGGGGAAAGTATTGGAAGTAGAATCTACAGTATGACTGGAGCATTACTCTGGTAATTGCCTCAATACTGTTTCATCGGGTTGGGTTGGGCTACTGTATAAAGACCGTCTATTGCGTACTTGACATCCAAAGCCTCTTGAGACGTTTTCCATTGGCCAGGGAGCTGTGTCAACCTCTCAGAACCGGTGATAAGGGCTTCTCTCCATTTCCGAATGAGCGGTTTGTTTTTGCCACGAGCACAGAAGCTCTTCAGCAGGCACCCTTCTACAGATGATAAGATGCTCCAGAAGTCAGTGGAAAACAAACAAAATGTTGTACGGAATTTTTGGCATGTTTGGTTAGTGTTAAAAAAAGAGTTGGAGTAATCTTTGCACAGTTTGAACATCCTTTTCCACAAGGAAACGTCATTTTTTTTTAAGTACTGCAAACTTATTTCATTGTAATGGATAGATTCTCACATAGATGTTCCGATAGCAGTGCCATAGTGGCAAAAAAATAGTGGCTTTCAGTTTATCCTGCAATGTCTCACACCTCATTGCAATTCAATTTCCGTCACTGCAGACATTTATCCTCCCATGCTCAAAGATACGGAGGCACTCTTCAGACGTTTGTCAAAAAGAAACGGTCAATGAACTTAGGTCCCACCACTCATAGGAAGTCATAGGAAAAACAAATAAACACTAGGCCCAAAATCTGCCCTGGCTCACCCACCCAAACAAAGGAAGGGGCTTCTGCACGTATCAGAGCGATGTTTACAAAGTCCTCATTAAGGAAAAGAAAGCAGATAACGATGCACAAACACACACACGCACACACACACACTGGGACACTATGAACACTAGAAATGCAGAGCTTCCTAGTTTCCAGATAAGAGACAGAGAGAGAAAGTAGTGAGAGCAAGAGTGAGAGAGAGAGAGAGAGAGAGAGAGAGAGAGAGGAAAAAACATTTGAAAAGAGATGGCACAGAGGGACATCTCTTTCACGTAGTGAAACCACCCTCAAACTTTTCAGACATCAAAAGGTGAGAAGAAGAATAAATGCTCAGAGTTCAGGAATAGGGGCACTTTAATGCAGGCATCAGTGTGCGGCTACATATTGAACCAGAACAGCAAAGGACAAGTCTACTTTCTTAAGTTTTGCACTGGAGCGACAACTAAACTAGAAAGTGTACTTGTGTACTGAAATTAAGTGCTTTTGATAGTGGATCTATAGATTCAGATTTCACCTCCTGCACCTATAGCTGATATACATTTGTCTTTCGTCATGGCCGGTAGCAGAAATTACTTTTGGATTATGTTTTCACCTGCCACGTCTGTTTTATTGGCCTTTTTCCTGCTTTTCTGGGGGCCTTTCTGTGTGCATAGTAGCCCCATCAGCTCCCCGGAGAGGCACCACACTGCTCCAGGGTTGGATGATGGACATGGAGGGGTTCTGGATCCTTCACTCTTGGAGCAGGACAGTGAGGTGAGCATGCAGAGCTTGATGGAGAACCTGAAGGGACAGTTTCTGCGCACTTTCAATCTGACCCGTCCCAGCTCTCCTGCGCATCAAGGGGCCACTCGTGTAGAGCCCCCTGAGTATATGCTGGAACTCTACAACCGCTTTGCCAATGACCGAACAGCAATGCCTTCGGCAAACATTGTACGCAGCTTTAAAAATGAAGGTAACTGCATATTTTTTTTCCAATGAGGACACCATAATCATTTGTATTGTAAGAATGTCTGTTCGTTTTTGTAAACAAAAATGTTTAATTAATTAAATTACGGAGTAATAATGTTAAGAAATTCATGAAAATGTAGCTGGAAAAGACAAATATTTCTCCTGAAAATATATATAAGAGTTTTAAAAAGCATTTTTGGTTGTGCACTGTTGTAAATAATTGCACTGTGATTCATACGTAATAGATAGGCATGCTGAATTATGAACAATTTATAGAGACAATAGCTGGCTTTTTTGGTGATGGACTGTTTTACATAATAGCAACAATTTAAGAGAGACCTCTTCAATATTCACACCTTTTAAATTACTTTTATTTTTGTTACCTACACTGTATACAGTAGCTTGTCTAAATTCACACATGAACACATTGTATACATTGATAAATATATAAAACTTTTTTATATTATCCATTTTTTACATAAGTGTAAATTTATGTTTATATTATAATATTATAGGCCTTCTTCACACACATGATATTGTGGGAATTAACAACAGTGTGGGAATATCAATTCCTAATATTGTGTCTGTCTTGTTTTCTCCAGACTCCTCCCCATACAGTATGGGACCTGGTGGAGTGAGACGACACCCTCTTCTCTTCAACGTGTCAATCCCACACCACGAGAGAGTCACCACAGCTGAACTCCGACTGTACACTCTGGTCCAGACTGACCGCAAGAAATACACTGGTGTTGACCGAAAAGTGACCATATATGAGGTCAAACTGCTTGAAACAAACAGCAGCCAGCAGGTAAGAGGAGACAATATTGATGGAGGAGAGCAAGAGAGTGAAACAGAGCTAGTGGAGTTAGCATCTCGACAGGTTTACGGTACAGATAATGCATGGGAATCCTTTGACATGACCGCAGCAGTCCACCTTTGGCGGAAATCAGACTATGGGACCACCCACAAGCTGGAAGTCCACATAGCAAGCTTGGACTCTCAGAGTGTGGCCGAAGGAGAGAATATAAGCAATGCCATAGAGGGGGACATGGACATTGACACCAGCCCTGAGGACAAACACAAACCCTTAATGATCGTGTACTCTGATGACCAGAGCAGAGACCATCGTGGAGCAAAACGAGAGCTGAATGAGCTGATTCAGCACGAGACCAACAGGCCAGGCCTTCAAGAAAACCTTGAGCTGGAGATGACGGGCCTTTGGGGTGACCTGGGACAGAAAGATGGCAATGAAGAAGAGCAGAGCGAGGAAGCTCTCCTGCAGATGCGCTCCAACCTCATCTATGACACAGCATCTAGAATCCGACGCAATGCCAAAGGCAACCAGTGTAAAAAGAGCTCCCTCTATGTGGACTTCAAAGACATCGGCTGGGACAGCTGGATCCTGGCGCCGACCGGTTATGAAGCCTTCGAGTGTACAGGGGTGTGCACGTACCCATTAACAAAAGATGTTACACCTACAAAACATGCAGTTATACAAACTTTGGTCAGTCTGAAAAGTCCACAAGTTGTGTCCAGGGCTTGCTGCGTGCCCACTGAACTAGATCCCATCTCCCTGCTATATCTAGATGATGCAGGTGTGGTCACGTATCAGTATAAATTTGAAGGAATGGTAGTGGCAAAGTGTGGATGCAGATAGTATTTGATGGACAAGGGGAAGTGGGGTGAAGCTTGGCATTAATTGTAAGGAGACCAAAAGACATTCATTGTCTATAGCCTACATTCCAAACGGCAGTGGATGAGCACTTACTCCCAACCTTAAGAGCGTTAGCAGGAGTCATGATATCAGTTGTGAAATCAGCCACGTGACAAGGAGCCACAATGCAAGATTTAGTCGGAACGGTGGCCATTTTATCCCTGCTGAATAAGGATTGGGTGGAACATAAGACAATAATTGAACCACTGACACGCCTCAAGATCAGCCGGGATAAATGAGCTGTTCTTATCAGTAGAGACTGAAGTTTAAGTCAGAGATTATATCAACTCCAACTCGTTACATACTTGGCCATATCGTTTTGCGTCAGCAGAGTCCTAGCTAAGTGGGTGTTTCGTGGGGATGGCAGCAAACTCAAGCACCACGGGGTCAGTCCAGTGACCCTATCAGAGACAAAAAGCCTGTGAAACTGCCTGTTTCCAGTTTCCACCAAGCACCGTATCGTGACACCACCAAGTCAATACGCCGTTTCCTGCCTAACAGAATGCATTTGATACAAACTGTCCAAGGACAAGTCAAACCGTTATCAGAAAAGTCTTGTAAACGAGGGAAGGGGTAAAACAGACCAGAATGGACCAGTCTGGACTTCTGAATGTATCCGAGTTAGCAGTCAGTCTTGTGAAAACAGTAATACGGACAATGGGTCTCATTCACCAAGTGCGCCTGTACCAAAACAATTATGTGTGAATCGGTTTACAGATGTTTTCTCTTACAAATCACGTTACCAATAACTTCCATACTTCATTCTAATTTAATGAAACAATTATTCAGATACAACTGGAACCACACATGCGCAAAAATCACATGTACTGGATGGATAATGGCATTTTAAATATAGATACTTCATCTTAAATACATTTTCATAAACAGGGAACATGACAGCTAATGAGAGCTCTATAATCTGGGTCTGTATTATGTGTTTGAAGCAGTTTTGAGGATACACACTTGGCATTTGCTCATCTTAGGTTTGTTTTTTGAGAATGACAAAAGTCTTTCATTGAAAGTTAATGGAGAAAGCAACTATTTTGTGTGTGTTTTATGGCAATTAATACACTTTTTGGTATTTGACCTCACATTTAGAAAGTCAAAATTCATTTAAGGGATAGTTTTCCCTTAAATTAAAGCATTTTCTTTCAATTTCCTTACTACATCTCAAGATGTAGGTCAAACATTTTTTTCTATAGAACATTAAAAAGGATTTTTAGCTGCCTGGACACTGAGAGTCAAAAAACAAAATGAATACTAGTGACTCCTACTGATACAGTCAAGCCCAAAATTATTTATACGCCTGGGGTTATTTTTTTATTATGTTTTTTGACTCTCAGTGTCCAGGCAAACTCAAATCAATCTGTCTGTGCAAAAATCGGAACATTATTTGCAACATTATTGCCTTTAATCCACAACCTTTGCATTCAAGACACTTGATCTTCTTGACTCCTTGATCAGTGAATGAGACTAATTGCAAAAATCTAAGCGAGACGTTGGGAAAGTTTTGTATAAACTTTTAAAAGGTCTTTTCTGAACACCATCCAGAATTAAGTTGTTATAGAATATTATATTTTCTCTGCACTGTAAAAAATACTGGTTGCCTTACATTTTTAAGGTGAATCAAATTAACCTTATGAGTCATTTTATATTGAACTGACTTAAAACAGCTTGCATAACTCATAAAATTAATTTGGAACATGATTAACTTAGTTGAATAAGTTACAATTAACTAAAAACATGTGTTGTCATGATTTATTGATCATAAAAGTTTTTACAGCGTGGGTCACATTTTTTCCTTTTTTTTGAAACCTTGTCTGTATTTCCAAACGAAATGAACTTATAAATCCAAACATCACTACTTAGATGTAAGAATGGGACGCTGACAAGGATGCAGGGTGCACAGATTTGTAAACCTCGTCCCATTGGCAACAGACGGCATCAGCAAGGGGGATGTCGAAGGGCTCTCACCCCCTCCTGCTCCACATGCCGTGCGAGCTGTGCTTCCACCCCTGAGCATGAACGTGATAAGAAGGTGTCAGGACTGAAAAAACATTTGTGTGAGCACCAAAAGACAATTCCAAGCTGCACAGAGGGTGGGAGACAGACGCTGTGATTCCTGGCAACGAGAGGCCAGTTGGCAGCTTTTATATCATATCAACGTTTCGATGACCCCAATCTACCCTAAAGCGAAGGCGCATCATTTACTCCCCATCGCTCTCCTCCTTTTGGACCCTTATCACCATTAGACCAGGAGAATGAATGGAAACTCTCGCGAGGTCATGCCACCCACAGATATCCCTCACAAGACTTTTCAGACTGATAATATCTGCCAGGATTATTCCCATGCCTGACGCATACTTCGCGTTACTGACTTTGTCACTACTAACTTCACTGTCGTTGAAGTACAATTTGTGTTCTGCTGCTTTGACTTATTATAAAGCTTATTTATTGATTAATTTATTGTTTTTGTTGTTTTGTTGTATTGCAATACTGTACATACAATATGACTGCATACACTATACAGAGAACATGACACTGTATGATGTTGTTTTGCTAAGAGTATGGGTATACTAGTATATGAATTAATTTAAAATCAAATTACTAATTGTAATAATTTATCCTTTTCCCATCTAGTTTGTGTCGAAATACTCAAGCAATGTTTAATCAATCACTTCTCAAGCACTGACGTCTTGTTATGATTTGTGTATATCTTTAAATAGTTTGTTGATCCTTTTGTCCCTTGCACCCAGACACTCCAGAACTCTTTAACAAGATATATTTAGCCACGATCAGTCCAGAGCTCGCTGTTTAGACATTGGGTGTGGGAGCAACTCATAAATGTAACTTCCCATTGAGGACCAGCAGCTCAAAGGCCCATAGTTTACATGTGTCAAACAGATCCACATCCATGGGAAGCTGACTGGAAACTAATGACCACACAGGCTCATCTGCTATGAGGCTTGAGACTGTGCAGACGTATTTGTTTCTTCCTTCTTTTTTCTTCTTCTGTTTTTTGGGGTGGTTTGGACTGGGGACATCTTTAGCTTTTTCACTATGTATTTAAGATGTGAAGTTGGTAAATACCAGGTGCCATTGTAAAACAATGTATTTTTCCATGTACAAACGCACAGATAGTGTAAATAAAATTATATTTTGAAGAAACTGTATGTGTGGCTTGCATTGTGAACCAGCATAATTTTCGACACATTTTTCTCAATTGAATTTCGCCAGAATACTGTAGCTCTCAAACAATATTAATTAACAAGCTTGTTAATGTTCAGAACTCTCATTTGTTGTCATTGAGGCCATGACAGGAAAGTTAAAGGAATAGGTAATGAAAATGAAAATTCTGTCATCATTAAGTCATCCTTTACTTCTTCTAAACTAGTTTGTGTTTCTTCTTATCACAAAGCAAGATGCAACACTGAAGAATGTTGGAAATCAGCAGCCATTGACTTCCATAGTATTTTTTGTTCTTAATGGATATCAATGGGTGGTTCATTCCACTGTGGCGACCCCTGATGAATAAAAGGACTAAGCCGAAGGAAAATGAATGAATGAATATCATTGGCTGCTGATAATGTTTGTTTTGTGTTCAACAGAAAAAAATCATTAACGTTTAGAACCACTTGAGTGAGTAAATGAAATTCATTATATTTTTGGGTGAACTATCCCTTTAAATCATGGATGGGAAACAATGTAGACCCTCCAGTGTGTTTATTGAGTTTGAATGATGACCGTTCAGGACCTCCTGACCAAATACACACAAGCCTTTGAGCTGCGGCCCATTAATGAGCTATTTACAAGCATTTGCATCTGGAGTTTGTCAGTTAATTCCGGGAATTCAGTTATTGTGTTGACAGAGAAAGTTATTAGCATGTGGTGATAACAGGCATACTATTGTTAGTTTAAAAAAAAGACATGTGTCAATTGTTTTTGTGTCACATCTTTTAATATATATATATATTCATTCATTCATTCATTTTCATTTCAGCTTAGTCCCTTTATTAATCTGGGGTCGCCACAGCGGAATGAACCGCCAACTTATCCAGCATATGTTTTACGCAGCGGATGCCCTTCCAGCTGCAACCCATCTCTGGGAAACATCCATACACACCCATTCACACTCATACACTACGGACAATTTAGCTTACCCAATTCACCTGTACCGCATGTCTTTGGAGTTGTGGGGGAAACCGGAGCACCCGGAGGAAACCCACGC
>CAIGQW010005185.1:1277294-1324749 GCA_903798125.1 Danio choprae | reverse complement strand
AGCATGTTGTTGTCAAATCTCATCAAGGGGGAATTGTTGCCCTCTGCTCTCATCTGGATCACATCCAGACCAGCAGCAGCCAGTCAGATCCCCTCACATTACATCAGCCGCGTTACAGAAGTTCAAGGATTCAGTGACCCTCAGAAGGAGGAATATTTCAGGAAGAGGGTCAGCAGCCAGGATCAAGCCAGCAGAATCATCTCACACATCAGAGCAGCAAGAAGCCTTCACATAATGTGCCATATACCGGTCTTCTGCTGTATCACAGCCACTGTGCTTCAGAACATCCTGGAACAAGATCTCAGTGCAGAAATCCCTAAAACGCTAACAGAGATGTACATACATTTTCTGATCATTCAGATAGATGTGAAGAGGCAGAAGTTTGATCAGAGAGTCGAGGGAAATGGGAAAGATCTAAAATTGCTGCTGGAGGCAAGCAGAGATTTGATTTTGAAACTCGCTGAACTGGCTTTCAAAGGTCTGATGAATGGCCATGTCCTGTTTTATGATGAGGACCTGAAAGCGTGTGGCATAGATGTCAACGAGGCCTCTGTGCGTTCTGGGTTTTGCACTGAATTCTTTGAGGAGGAATCTGTGATCAATTCAAGAAAAGTCTACTGCTTTGTTCATTTGAGCTTTCAAGAGTTTTTTGCAGCGCTTTTTGTGTTTACCAGCTATCTGAGCAAGAGCGGCGATGTTCTGAAGATGTTCCAGAAGAAGAAAGGGAGAAGGAAGATGAAGCTGCAGTCTGACGAGGTTTCACTGGATGTGTTTCTGAATGGTGTGGTGGACGAAGCACTGAAGAGTGATAATGGACATCTGGATCTTTTCCTTAGATTTCTTCATGGCGTCTCGCTGGAGTCAAATCAGAGACTTCTTCAAGGTCTGCTCTCACACATGGAGGATGACCCTGAAAGCATGACAAAAGCGATGAAAAACCTCAGACAGAGTCAAAAGCAGAATGTTAGACCAGAAAGGTGGATTAATCTGTCACACTGCCTGACTGAAATGAAGGACACTTCTGTTTCTGAGGATATTCAGGCTTACCTTAGAGATGAAGGAAAAAGAAAAAAATATCTGTCCCCCGCCCACTGTTCAGCATTGGCTAACATGCTTCTGATGGCAGAGGATGTGCTGGAAGAGCTAGACCTCAAGAAATACAACACAACCTCCATGCAGGCTCTGAGGAGACTGATACCAGCAGTGAGGAACTGCAGAAAGGCAATGTGAGTTTTGATGAATGATAAGAAAATAAAGACCTCAGAATCCAACATTTATCTGAAGAAATTAAAGGGGTCATGAACTGCTTTATTATTAGTATTGTGTGTTGTTCTCTGAGGTCCACATATAATATTATCAAGATTTTATAAAATATTTTTTATTTATAAATATTTATTTTTTTAAAACATCATAATTTCAAAATCTACGTTCCTACTCTCATCATGGTCATGAGCACACTGTATGAATAGGTATATCAAATTACGGAAGTATGCACCAACTGGAATGATTGACTACAGTTTTGCATATTAATTTTTTGCTTCAAATATTAGTTCAAAAGGGCAGCTGTGTGCTCACTGATGTAAGCATTTACATGTACAGTAGAAGGGAAAACTATTAGCCCTCCTGTGAAATTTTTATTTTTCAAATATTTCCCAAGTGCTGTTAAATGGAGAGAATTTTTTGTAACAATTTTTAAAAATATAAGTTTTAATAACTCATTTCTTTTTTTTGGTCTTTGCCAAGACAGCACAAGTTATTTTGCATGGTACTAGTGTTCTGCTTAAAGTGCAATTAAAAAAGGTACATAGGTTAACTAGGCAAGTTTGATTAATTAGGCAAGTCATTGGACAACAGTGGTTTGTTCTGTAGACATCAAAAAAGGATAATTAATAAAGGGGGCAAATAATATTGACCCTAAAATCTTTTTCTTTTTTTAACTGAAACCTGCTTTTATTGTATTATATTATAATACTTTAACATTTTCATTGCTCTGTTAAAAATCTATCTTTGAAAAATAATTAAAATTTCACAGCACGGCTAATAATGTTGCCTTCAATTGTATGTTTGACAGCCTACTCCTGTGATTTAAGTTAAAAATGCTTAAATACTGAGTGCATATCAATCGATATGTACTTACAGAAAAGAAATGGTAACAATAAACAGTTACTTATATTTGTATTGCAAAACCAGTATAACTAGCACAACATTTAGATTTTTCTGAAGATCTAGCATCCGATTAATCAGTTTACTCTCCAGTTAAATAAAGTAAACAAAGGATCTGAACAAACACTGAGGATTTCTGGATCTTTATTAAACATCCACTCTTTTCTAATGTTGGGGTCAGAATGAAGGCAATGCATACTTGTCACTGCATTGTTTTGTTGTTCTCGGAGTAATTTTTATTCTTTGATTTCTGCATAGACCTTGCTTTTGCCTCTCTTTATTTGCGTACTACAGTATGCACAAATCGGTGGGCAGAGCTAAACAAGCAGTGATGTAAAAGCATGTGCCAAACAACTTCGATAACAAAATAGTTTTTAGACTAACAGGAAAGTTGGGAATTCTGAAAGTTACAATATATTTTTATAGTATAATGATCACTTCATTTATTCATTCATTCATTTTCTTTTCAGCTTAGTCTCTTTATTAATCTGGGGTCGCCACAGCGGAATGAACCACTAACTTATCCAGCATATGTTTTATGCAGCGAATGCTCTTCCAGCTGCAATCAATCACTGGGAAACACCCATACACACTCATTCACACACATACACTACGGACAATTTAGCTTACCCAATTCACCTATAGCGCATGTCTTTGGACTTGTGGGGAAAACCGGAGAACCCGGAGGAAACCCACACCAACACGGGGAGAACATGCAAACTCCGCACACAACTGACCCAGCCGAGGCTCAGTGCCTTCTTGCTGTGAGGCGACAGTGCTATCCACCCCGCCGTCCCATGATATCTTTTATTTCAAAAGATTAAGGAAATATAGATTTCTCAGTTCATGACTCCTTTACAACAATGAGGCCTATCATATATTTTGTATTTACGGAGAACTAGCCACATGTTGTGCCCTGTAATACTTGTAGGTTGGTTTTTTTGCTCTTAGATTGGTAGGCTGTAATCTCACTGAACAATCATGTGAAACTGTGGCATCGGCTCTGCAGCCAGCAAACTCCCCTGTGAGAGAGCTGGACATGAGTAACAATGACCTGCAGGACTCGGGTGTAAAACTCATTTCTGTTGGACTCAAGAGTTCACACTGTAAACTGGAGATACTGAGGTCAGTGATGGGTTATCACTCAGAATTTTGTAAAGATTGTTATTGCAAAATGTGAAGTATTAGAAAATAGTTGCACAAATTCTCCCACAAACCTTAATAGACAGTTAAACAAAATTATAAAAAATTCGGACAAAATGCAAATTGTCAGACTATGCAAATAACTAAATTGAATTATGTTTTTAAAAATTGTGTTGAGATAAATGATTAAGTAAGTGACTCACTCATAAATGCAGTAAATAAGCAAATTATTTGAATGAATCTCTCGAATGAAAACGACTCAGTTGTAGATATTTTAGCTATTACTATTTGCTACTGATTGCATGCGATGATGTACTCATTACAGTCTTTCGGGTTTCAAGTTACTTTTGAGAGATGTTTTAGGGTTTGTTTACCCAGCAATGAACTAGCATTTCTTTAGTATTTCCCATTTACACAGATCCTCAAAAACAACTAAAACCTTTGTATTCTGCATGCCAGGCCAGTAGTTGGTAATGTCATTAGGAAAAGCACATTGTTTTTTTTTTTGTTATTCTTGCCTTCAGACTGAACATGCAATGACATGACGTCACCGATTTCAGAAAGTATTAGTTTTGTAGTTATGTATATATATATATTTATTTATTTATTTATTTTTTGCTTTAATATTTGTCTAAAAATATAAAACAGTTTGGTTTGTTATAATGTGTAGCACAGTAATAATTAGTATTTTTGTTCCTGTATAGATTGAAATGCTGTAAACTCACCATGCAGTGCTGTGAAACTGTGGCTTCAGCTCTGCTGTCAGCAAATTCATGCCTGAGAGAGCTGGACCTCAGTAACAATGAGCTGCAGGATTCAGGAGTAGAGTGGCTCACTGCTGGAGTAAAAAGCCCACACTGTAAACTGGAGATATTGAGGTCAGCCACATGTGATCTTTGTTTGTTTATCCCATTATTTTTAAACACAGCAAATAATATATTAGTGTCAGTCATACTTACAAAAAAGGCAGATGAGTTTGATGCATATGTTAAGGAGACTTGCTTTTAATACATTGAATATAAATAAACTTATATTAGCCTACAAAATCTTGTATCATTTGCTTGTCAAATGCTTTTCCATATGCTTTTAAACTGGTAAATGTGTTAGGGTTATAAAACAGACTTTTGACCAAAATAAAAAGACAATGTTAAAATGGACAATGTATGCAAATAGAAAAAAGACTATTTGAATTAGCATTTATTCATTGCTTTTCGAATGTTTTATAAAGTCATAAACAGATTTGACAAATGCTATTATTTTGTAGTTTGTCTGGCTGTAAACTCACTAGTCAGTCCTGTGAACTGCTGGCCTCAGTTTTACAGTCAGAGGGCTCCCGACTCATACAGCTGGATCTGAATAATAATGACCTGCAGGATTCAGGACTGGAGTTGCTCTCTGCTGGATTGAAATTCTGTAAACTGGAAAAACTAAGGTATGTGAAGTCATGTCTGTAGTGCAGCTCTGTTAGTGCCTTCCTTGATAGTTTTAAAATGCATAATGCAACCTTAGGCCCTAAAGCAAAAAGCACTAGTTAACTAGTTTATAGTGCTTTTATTATTTTAAAATGGCGTTTTAGATTGAAACTCTTCTTTACCAGACTGGCGATTTTACTGGTTTCTGGAAAATGGTCTCCATACATATTAAAAAGCTTAAAACACATTATACATGACGATTCACATTCACTGTGCATGTGCATGTTTTCTAGCATCTGTACTTGCAGTCAACCGGCTGTGTAATGGTCAAATAAGAAGGGCTTGACGAATCAGGATTCAGGGAACGATACACAATAGTCCAGAAGACCAGCAGAGAGCTATTGTGGATAGCCATGCCTCTTTAAAATGTCGACGTTTTGATTTGTCTACACTGAAATGGAACACCAGCCTTCCAAAACTAAAATGGTGTCTTTGGTGTTTTTAAAACGCTCTATTTTCGCAGGATGAAGATGCCATAATAATAATCATAGCAATACTTTTGCATTTTAAAATAAAAACACAGTTTTCAATAGCACCTTAGATGTATTAACGCAGTGGTTATCAATTCCGGTCCTCGGGCCCCCCTGCCCTGCAGGACCAGAATTGAGAACCACTGCATTAAAGTAAGGTTTTGATATAAATGTTATTTATAAAATATATATATTTTTTTTAATATTTGGATTTTGTAGTTACATCTCAGGACATTTTATATACACGTACTGTAAAGCATAAAATAAGAGTAACTGATTTGCCTTAATTTTAGGTTGGCCACCTGTTATCTCACTGGTCAGTCCTGTAAAATCATGGCCTCTACTCTTCAGTCAGTAAACGGTCTCCTGAAGGAGCTGGATCTGAGTAACAATGACCTGCAGGATTCAGGAGTAGAGATGCTGTCAGCTGGACTGAAGAGCCCACACTGTAAACTGGAGATACTGAGGTTTGTGTTTCAGAATCAGGACAGCTTTATTGATATGCTACTATGTTGATTCTCTAATAATTGTTTTTTGTAATGTATACAATGCTTTCTCTGTGCTTTCATGCACAAAATACTATCTCTAAACATTTCTTGAGTAGATGTCTGTGTTCATGTTTTCATGTTTCAGATTTTATCAAGAAATTCAGACAATAAAAGTGACAATAGTTGTAGCATGAAATGAGCTAGCAAATAGTTTTGATGTTTCAATAGACATTTAAGTAATTTCATTTACTTCAATAAGTACATTTTAATTAGAGCATTTTGTTAATATTTGCAATATATTATTTATATGCTCAATACATTTCTATTATTATTATATCTACAGTATATATAAACCATGAACCGTGATGGCTAGACTGAAATTTATATCATTATTGTTTTACATTAAAAAAAAATAAATAAATAAAAAATTGTATACAGTTATACTAGCCTTTTCTGTTTAGAAATCAAATGCAGCAATATTGGTTCAGATGTGCTACATTTTCAGTTGGTTTCTAACTGTTGTTTTATTTTTGTTCTGAACAGATTGTCCATTTGTAATCTCACTGATCGGTCCTGTGCAACATTGGCTTCAGTTTTACAGTCAGCTAACTGTTTGAGAGAGTTGAACCTGAGCAAAAATGACCTGCAGGATTCAGGAGTGAAGATGCTCTCAGATGGACTGAAGAGTTCATTATGTGAACTGGAGATACTGAGGTGTTTCACAAACTTCTGCTTCACTTTAAATGGAAGTTTGTGCAATATGTTATTACTTACTCCATATGTGGTCCTACACATACTAAAGATGCACGTGTTAGTGAAGCCATTTCCATGAAAACATGTGTAATTGTCTATCTTTGTAGAATGTCTGGCTGTTTCATCACAGAGGACGGCTGTTCAGTTCTGGCTTCAGCCCTGAATTCAAACCCCTCACATCTGAGAGAGCTGGACCTCAGCTGCAATCATCCAGGAGATTTAGGTGTTCAGCTGCTCACGGCTAGACTGAATGATCAAACCTGTAAATTGGAGATACTCAAGTATGTTGTAAAATGTGACATCTCTTGTGTTTTTATGCATGTAAATTCAATTGTCTCAGAAGCTGATCATTTTACAAGCCTGAGAACATACAGTTAAATGCTAAATTATTAGCCCTCCTGTAAAATTGTTATTCTTTTTCAGATATTTCCCAAATGATGTTTAACAGAGATTGTTTTTAGAGAGAACACATTTTTAAACAATCTTTTTAATAACAAATTTATTTTGTCTTTGCCATGATGATAGTACATAATATTTTATTAGTTATTTTGCAACATACTAGTATTTAACAAGACCAATTTAGAGCACTAGGTTACAAAAAAATCAAACATTTGGAGTAAGAAAACCAATTGCTTTGACAACACACAGTTTTGCTCCTGAAGTAAATGTATGTGGCATTGTATGCCTAGCTTTATGTAGCATTACAGATGTAAACAACAAATAGCTACTTGCCAAATTTTAAGAATGTATTGGACAAACATTGGTTCCAGTACAAAAATAATTCAGTGTTTATGATACAAAGTGTCAAGTGTTTTAAACAGACATGTAATAAAAAACAGTTTTGATTTCACAGAGCCTATAAAAAAGACACCTATAGAAATAAATTACAATATGTACAAAATATACACCATGTAAACCTAGAGTACATTTATACTGTACATAGATTCTCTACTGATTCATCTGTAGTTAATAGACATTGAAACGTGTTGCATACATACTGTACACTATTAAAGAAATAAAACTACAAATTTAAACAAATAAATCACTTTAAAAAGTTATTATGTTTATTATGCTTAAGTTATATGTTAGTTTTATATATTTTGCAAAAATTTATATATTGGTTTTTTTTCTGCAGTTTGGAACATGAGGGCAAGTTTAGGATCACAGCTGGATTACGAAGATGTAAGTTCTCGCTCTCTCTCTCACACACAAACACACTTTGAGCACAATCAATTTACACAATGTACTGTACAATGGTGTACAAACATTACATTTTATCCCCAAACCTAACCCTCACAGAAAATGTTCTGTTTTTACGTTTTCTAGAAAACGTTCAGTATGATTTATAAACTATTTTCCTCATTGGGACTGACATTTCTCCAACTTCAGTCCATCTTACTGTATATTTGTAATGAAGGACGGTGTAGGAAATATTTGGACAACACCCACATTTATATGCCAACATGAACATTTTGCATAGACATCTACTGTTTTATAAGAAAAACCTGTAAACTAACTCTAACTAAAACTCTCAACCTACCAACACACACACACACACACACACACACAGTGGTTGGATTTGGCACTTTTATTAATACAAATTATTAATACAAAATATACAATATACAAACATACACCTTGAGACATTGTTTTATATTTCTTGTTTTTGCCTGTGGTCATTCAGATGCTTGTGACCTCACCCTGGACACCGACACGGCACACATACATCTTGCTCTATCTGACGGAAACAGAACTGTGACACATGTAGCAGAGGAGCTGTCCTATCCAGATCATCCTGACAGGTTTGAGTACTATCCTCAGGTTCTGTGCGCTGAGAGTCTGTGTGGACACTGCTCATGGGAGGTTGAGTGGAGCAGTAAGAGCGGAGTCTACATTTCAGTCTCATATAAAGGCATCAGGAGGAAAGGACAGAGCGATGACTGTAAGTTTGGATCCAATGACAAATCCTGGAGACTCGTCTGCTCTGATAACAGCTTCTCAGCCTGGCACAATAATGAGAGGACTAAAATACGTCCGCCTTCATCCTCATCTCGCTCTAAAAGGGTCGGGGTGTATTTGGACTGGCCAGCTGGCACTCTGTCCTTCTACAGTGTCTCTGACAAAAATAAACTCATACACTTGCACACATTTTCCTCCATATTCTCAGAGCCTCTGTATGCAGGCTTTGGCCTTTTTTCAGGATCCTCAGTCTCTCTGTGTCCTATAGAAACACAACAAACTGTGGAAAAATGACAAATACATTTTAATATAGCAAGCATTTAAAGCAGTCATTTTTACTGTGTAAACAACTCTGATAATAATAAAAATTCATGAAATGATATTTCAACTGACAGTGTTTTTGTTAAAGAGATACTGAGCATTCTGTCATCATTTACTCATCATTCCTTTGAGTTTCTTTCTTCTGTTGGACACAAAAGAAGATATTTAGAAAAATGCTGAAAACCTGTAACCATTGACTTCCATGGCATTTGTCTTTTGCTTATTTTTTCAAAATAGGTTTTGTTCAACAGAAAAAAAAATAATTCAACAAGATTTGAATCCACTTGAGGGTGAGTAAATGGTGAGCACATTTTATTTTTGGGTGAACTATCCATGAGGAATACTGTGTATTTTGTATAGTTTTGTGTAATACTATAATACAAAAATAAGTAATGGTAGGATGAGCAACACAAAAGATGATCAGAAAAAGACATTCACATTTTACCAAAAACTTTTTTTTTGTCTGAAGGTAATGAAACCATAATATATGTTCTGTTAGTTAATGTATAAGTTAGTTTGATCAGGGGATCATGTCAGTGATATTTAGCAGGACTTTTACTCTTCTGAGGGTTTGCTTCCTGAATAATGATAAACTCGTTGCTGAACTACTGGAGTGTTTGTTAGTATGTTTTTTGTTATTCATTTATTCATTTTCCTTTGGCTTAGTCCCTTTATTTATCAGGGGTCGCCACAGCAGAATGAACCATCAACTTATCCAGCATATGTTTTATGCAGCGGATGCCCTTCCAGCTGCAACCCAGGACTAGAAAAAGAGGTAGATAAATATTTATAAATGAATGATTTACCTATTGCACATTTACACGTTAGGAGGAAAATAACTACAAGTAAATGATGGCAATTTTCATTTTTGGGTAAATTATCCCTCTAAAGGGGACCTATTTTACCTATGTAAAATAAGTCTTTGTTGTCCCTAAAGTGTGTATGTGAGGTTTTAGCTCAAAATACCCCACAAATGATGTTTTCTAACTTTGAAACTGCCCCTTTTAGGCTTTGATCTTAATTGTGCCGTTTTGGTGACAAATCGCTTAAATTCAAATGAGATTGTGCTCTTTTCAAAAGAGGGCGGAGCTACAAAGGCCTAAGTGTCAGCATAGTGGCAGATTCAGAAACAAGACTGATCTCATATGCTAATGAGGAAGAGATTATCAATATCACAATAATTGGGGCTTTCCCGATGACGTACAAATGGACAAAGTCAATCAAAATGTTTCTGCAGGCTGTTTTTATGTGGTGTGATTATAATAAATAAAACTAATACATTTTTACCATCAGAAGAATATATAGACACATTTTTACCACACACCTGTTTTTAAACCCCTTTAAAAAAAGTGATTTTTGCATAATAGGTCCTCTTTAAAAAGGATAGTTTAATAAAGCATCTATGTGCAGTAATTTTTCTCTGTAACTTACTGACTTGAAGAATCAATTCTGTGGTTCAATGTCTTCATCTTCACTGCTGCTTTTTTGAAATGGCTCTTCACACACTGATGAAATAATGGGAGTATCACAAATCCAAACAATGCACTCAGATATCAATATAATGTTTCTGAATTTTATTTGATTTTTTCAGATTAAAATGAACTCACTGTCTGGATGATTCAGCTCTATGCTGCTTCTTCTTACTGTGTTTAGTGTGCAGTTTCACCAGCAGTGTTAAATAGAAATTAAGCGAAGTAAAAAAAAAATATTAATTCACCAGCAGCAGGAAACTATTCAATAAACAAATCTATTGATACAGTTAGACCATTTGTTTTAATCTGAACCAGTTACAAAATCTAAATCTAAAAATGATCCAAAAAGTTTAACATCACATTGTTAGATATGCTTAACGTAAAACACTGTTTCTAGGCAAGGGCGAACTAGGCGGTTGTGGTCATACATTATTTATTAGCTTTTTTGAAAATTGAAACCAGTTTTACTTTGATAAGACAGATTAGCTTCTCAGTAAATTTAAAGATTGAGCTGTGAACATGTATACAAATATAACGTTTAAAAGCTAAAAATAACCTATAAAAGCATACCAAACTGTGCTTTATTACGTATATGTTGGTCTGTCGATTTCTAAATAGATGCTTCTTGACCATAGAATGTCATCCATGTTAACAGGATTGTAAAACTATGTTCCTGCTCAAATGCTAATTGTCTGATCAAATAAATGAGCCTTCATAAAGAAATCACGACTCAGAAGGCAACCATTATGGGTCAAGGTTATTATAGTTTTGCATTTTTAAAATGAGTTTTTATTTTGAGACTATTTTTAAATGTGCAGAGTAAATTTCTGTTTAGTTTTAGTTTGTTTTAGGTTAGTTTTAATTTTGGGAACACATTTCCATTTATTTTTTTTGTATATATTTTTTGTTTTGTAATTCTAGTTTAGGATGGCATGGTGAAGGTTGCTGGTTCAAGCCTGGCTGGGTCAGCTGGCATTTCTGTGTGGAGTTTGCATGTTCTCCCCGTGTTGGTGTGGGTTTCCTCCAGGTGCTCCGGTTTCCCCCCCACAGTCCAAAGATATGCGGTATTGGTAAATTGAGTAAAAATAGTGTACGAGTGAATGAGGGAGTGTATGGATGTTTCCCAGTACTGGGTTGCAGCTGGAAGGGCATCTGCTGCGTAAAACATATGCCGGAATAGTTGGCAGTTCATTCCACTGTGGCGACCCCTGATAAATAAGGGACTAAGCCGAAGGAAAAGGATTGAATAATAGTTTGAACAGACACTGAACCCAAAACCACACAAATACAACTTAAGTGAATAAAATTAAGACAAATCGCTTCACATTATATATCATGTATGTCATTAAACGTGCCTACATTTATGTTTACATTTTTTGGCAAACGAAGAAAAGTTAAACATTTTAATTGATTGAATATATATTTTTTATAATTATGCTTCTGACAGCAAAGCGCCAGGCTGGTATTTCTCTAAACTGCCCCAGGTCAGATTTTCCACTACATATCGAGCGCTTATTAATTATGAAAACAATTATTATTATGTCAGTTAGTTTTCAGTGACTGTTAATTAGTTTCAGCTAGTTTTAGTTTTTCATTTATTGTGATTTTTATTTTAGTTTATTTATCTGCACATTTTGTGTAAGTCGCCACTATTTACTACATCTGATTTAGATCATTCATAACTGAGTGTTTCACATAACAGAGGCATAGAAATCGTCCCTAAGATCAGGAATGAAGAACACTGATGCAGATCAATTTTTTCGGTGAAAATGCATACATGCATGAAAATGTTATTGTAAACCATACTGTAAACTGAATCAGTTTAGGGTAAATTTGTATTATTACCATATCAGTTTTCAAGAATTGTCTGACAGTAAGCTTCCAGCAATTTGTTGCCACTTCTGCAACTTTGTCAACTGGTCTTGACGTTTTTCTTGTTGTTCGTGCACCGCTTCTTCTTGCTCCTGCTAAAGCTAATACCACTGTTGCTCCTAGGAGAAACAGAAATAGGAGTATTGCTATTGTTGCTCCTGCTATTGGTGCTTCTGCTTCTTCTGATGCTCCTCCTACTGCCACTAATGTTTTTGCTGTTGCCTCTGCTAATGGTGCTGCTGCTCTTCCCTGAATTGCCACTCTTGGTGCTACTAATGATTTTGGTGTTGCTTTTGCTTCTGGTGCTGCTGCTCCTGCCTGAACTGCTAATGCCACTCCTGCTGCTACTAATGCTCCTGCTGCTGCAGCACCTTTCCACAAGTTATCTGTTGACACAAAGCATTCAAAATGATTTTTCATAGAGAAACTAAATGAGATGTTGTAGTAGAAGAATTAATATTGTCAACCTGGTATTAAAATCAGTAATTTTACAAACATTTAGTCTAACATTAAAACATTAAACAGAAAGAAGCTACACAGGATGAAGTTCAAAATGAGGTGTAAAATGCTTACATGCTACTTTTACTGTAATCTCCTCAGTTGCGTTTCCACTGGTGACCTGACACACATAATCTCCCACATCTGACTGTCTGAAATCTCTCAGATTTAAGGACACGTTTCCTCCCTCCAGATCCTCAGTCAGAAGATTTACTCTGCCTCTGTAGCTTCTTCCCTCCAACAGTTTTCTGTTCTTATAGAGAAACACACATTCTGTCTCCTTAAACCACCTGATCTCCATGTCAACAGCGCTGATTGTAGGTGACAGATGACACGGCACTGTGAACTCCTGTTCAACATTTTCTCTGTCAGCTTCTTTAAGAACAAGCTGAAACTCATCTGTCAGGAAAAAGAGAAGTAAGTACAGCCGTGTCATGATTATGTGTTTAAAATGGGTATGCACTAAATACTAGGATATATTTTCTTCTCCGGTATAAACTGCATATAGTATTAGAATCATGTTTATTGCCAAGTACTGAGGGTATACTGTACATGTACTGTACAAGGAATTTATCTTGGTAAAAAAATTACCGATAATAAAAAGTATGAAGTAAATTGAAAGAATAAATAACAATAGTGATGAAAACAGTTGTGAAGTAATGCTGAAGAAGATAACATAAAACAGAAATTGTCCAGAATATGAAAATGTGGGGCAGTGCCAATGTTTACAGTTCAATCCTAACTGTACATTTATGTACATTTTGGCAAAATGTGTAACAAAAATTAGGCAACTGCTAATGCTTACAGTTTGAGGTGTAAAATG
Organism: Danio choprae; assembly: GCA_903798125.1. Taxonomy (NCBI): domain Eukaryota; kingdom Metazoa; phylum Chordata; class Actinopteri; order Cypriniformes; family Danionidae; genus Danio; species Danio choprae. The sequence continues at coordinate 1,311,315 of CAIGQW010005185.1, read as the reverse complement.
TGAACATACTGTATATCAGCAGTTGTGTGTGCAAATGCAATACAAATGAAACAACAATGTGTGTGTGTTTTTTATGTGAAGTGTAAGTGTAGATTCTTTTGCTTGTGTAGGAAGTCCTGATGTATGGTGGACAAGAGAGCTCAAACACATTTCAAATTAAGGAAACACATGCAAACAAGTTGATAAAATGTCTTTGTCAATCTGACAACACACACGCATGCAAATTCTCACAAAATTTGGATAAAATTAAAATGAGTGCGTGTGTGTCTGTGTGAATGTATGGGTTTCCCAGCAATGGAAGGGCATCTGCCGCATAAAACATATGCCAGAGTAATTGGTGGTTCATTCCGCAGTGTTGATCCCTGATAAATCACCCGAATGATAGTAAATGAGTGAGTGAGATTGTACAGTTCCTAGTTTGTATATTTTTAGCCCTTGATAACATGTATGGTACAACTAGGATGTCATTATTATTAAGATTAATTTACACTTAAAAAACAAAGTTTGTTGATTTGTATCCTGAACGGGAAGAACCTGGGCTGTAAAATGTTTGTATAAGAAGAACTAAATTTATCACAAAATCATTTAACTTACCTTTGCTTGCTTTTGCCATCTTTGTCTCCTAAAGGGCAGAAAACATCAAGATATGGATGATTTTGGCAAAAGGTAGAATAGAATAATTATTGTGATTAAGTATTTAATTTGTATGAGGAAAGATGAGCTGAGGGCAGCACAGTGGCGCAGTGGGTAGCACAATTGCCTCACAGCAAGAAGGTCGCTGGTTCAAGCCCCGGCTGGGTTAGTTGGCATTTTTGTGTGGAGTTTGCATGTTCTCCCCGTGTTTGCGTGGGTTTCCTCCTGGTGCTCCGGTTTCCCCCACAAGTCTAAAGACATGCAGTATAGGTGAATTGGGTAAGCTAAATTGTCCGTAGTGTATGAGTGTGAATGGGTGTGTATGGCTGTTTCCCAGTGATGTGCTGCAGCTGGAAGGGCATCCGCTGCGTAAAACATATGCTGGATAAGTTGGCGGTTCATTCCGCTGTGGCGACCCCAGATTAATAAAGGGACTAAGCCGAAAAGAAAACGAATGAATGAATGCTGAGCTGCTTGGCAAAAAGTTTTTCTACTCAAAAGCTATTGAAGTAGGAAAAGTTGGAAAAGTGTACAATCTCTGTGTAACTTTAGAGACGGTCGCTAAGTTTGCGAACATCTCAATATCAAAACGTCGAACGTCAAACCAACTTTATGTCAAACATTCTTTATGCGCAGTGTGTTTTGTTTTTTTACTCCACGTTACTTTGGTGCGACGTTTTATAACAAAACATTTACACTCAAAGGTTTAAAAACAAAGGTTAATCCTTTTCTGCGTCTCTCAGTCAGCGTGTATTCGCAACATTTCCACGGTGATTTCTGGGGACAAAACTAATTCGTAAATATTAATATAGTTCTGGAGACTGGAGAGTCACTGTCAAGTGCCTATCATTAGGTAGACGTTGTATAATAGTAATGAATTTGACGAATTATGGTAGCTATATTACAGTGAGGTGCAGCACTTCGAGTTCAACGCCGCACGCCAAATTGTGCTCTTGGTTATATAAAAGCATCAACAACAGTAGGCTAGAGATCTTTATCTAGAACGGTAGTAGACTATATGCTTACCTTTACTTCCACATAGCCTGTTCAGGTGTGGCGCCGACAGGACAGGGTTCGTTTTGGTTTCAGTTTCGCTGTTTCCTTGCACCATCATCATTATATCTGATACTGCAGTGAAAATATGTGCATATATGATATGAACATGTAACTTGCATTCCTGACGCTCCTGTATTTATAAATATTTGGAATGGATTATTTTGGTAAATAGATTTGCATTTTACTCAATGTGAGTCGTTATAGAAATAACTTGTACGTCTATAAAAGTCAAATTGTTAATATAGCCAATTAGTTAATATGAATAATAAAAAAAAAAAAACTTTTAAATGTTAATCTGATAATATCATTTAATAAATCTGAGTAAACTTGAGCTAACCATTTTTTAAAACATATTTGCATTAACAAGTGTAAATAATAAACTGGCTACTATAGCAAATGTACAGCTCGAACAGGCAACAACACTGTACCCTATAGTGTCCAGAGACTTTTGGACTGTGCTACAAGGATGCTTTGCTATTTCATCAATTCTTGGGTGCTAAGGAACTATTTTTTTAATAATAATTAAGGAACTATCCGAGGGACTATCACCACATCCAGCCAGACGTGCATATTTCAGCAAACTCACACTTGTATTTAATTTTCTCTTCTTTGTCCTTTGGGGAAGTGTTAAAAGCATGCTTGTGTGAAGGCATTTGACATCATATGAGTCAACACCAGCCCTTGCGTCAACATGTTATCATAAACACAACAACGCATTTAAGTAATCAAGCTATGCCAGATGTACAACAATTTTGTAATCATTCATGAAAATGAAGTTGGTTTGGATTGCATGACCTCACCTAGGTTCAGTGTAGATAAACCAGTGGTTTGTGTGTGACTGAATTCATTCTTCACTCTCACTGGGTGCATTTTCTCCCTGTTTTTCGAGAAGAATGATGGCTAGAAGTGGCAGTAAGTTCTCTACAAAAATGATTGTATGATTATTTAAACTGTTAACCAAAAATAAAGTGGGGTTGTAAAGTCACTGCTACAGTAAGTATATCTTTTGAGTATCTTTTGATCTCCGTATACTGTATACAGAGACAGAATTTCTGTATTTGAACAGAAATGTTCTCTTTAACAGGCCTCACGGTGGCGCAGTGGGTAGCACGTTCGCCTCACAGCAAGAAGGTCGCTGGTTCAAGCCTCGGCTGGGTCAGTTGGCGTTTCTGTGTGGAGTTTGCATGTTCTCCCTGTGTTGGCGTGGGTTAAGCCCAGATTAATAAAGGGATTAAGCCGAAATGAAAATGAATGAATGAATGTTCTCTTTAACTTTTGTGATGGACACTACAAAATATTAATTCATTTTCATTTCGGCTTAGTCCCTTTATTAATCTGGGGTCGCCACAGCGGAATGAACTGCCAACTTATCCAGCATATGTTTTACGCAGCGGATGCCCTTCCAGTTGCAACCCATCACTGGGAAACATCCACACACACTTATTCACACACATACACTACGGACAATTTAGCTTACCCAATTCACCTATAGCGCATGTCTTTGGACTTGTGGGGGAAACCGGAGCACCCGGAGGAAACCCACGCCAACACAGGGAGAACATGCAAACTCCACACAGAAAGGCCAACTGACCCATCCGAGGCTCGAACCAGCGATCAGCGACCTTCTTGCTGCGAGGCAAATGTCCTACCCACTGCGCCACTGTGAGGCCCATTTTATTAACAGTTTTTTATTGTAACCATACATTGTCAAATTTTATTGTAAAAAATATTTGTGTCCGATTTGTATGTGATTTCATCTTAGGATGGGTTTAAACACCAGATAAATGTGTCTCCCTCAACTATATGTGATCTGATCGACTAAAACACACCTTAAGACCAAGTGTTAAACAGGGCTAAAATGAAAACACATACCATTCTGGTGAGAACTAGATTTACCTGTTTGAAAAAGCCAGTGTTTTCATTCAGATCCAACAATAAAATTTTTAGTCTTTGTTTGTCTGTTTGATTACTTTTGAAAAATGGGTAAATAAAAAAAAATTATACATATTATGTAAAAAATATATGAAAAACCCTGTATTTGTTATCCATTTAAAGTGAATTCATACAGTATGTAATCTAATATATAATGAAAACAATAAATTATACACATAATGTATAATATTTTTCTACTTTATTCATGCCATCTATGTTCTACACATACAGAAAAGGTAGAAGAATTTGGATACTTATCACCCATAAATGAAAGGAAAACAGACTTGTTGCACGGCTTGCGTAAGAGATTTGTAGTGTAGTTAAACCAGTGTGTTGTGTGAGACTGAAATCATTCCTCCCTCTCACCGGACGCGTTTTCATGCTGTTTACAAAGGAAACATGTCTGCAAGAAAAGGCAGTAAGTTCTGGTAATATTTTACATTAGAGTGCATTCTGTGGATTGAGTTTCTTATAACATTTTGAAGTAATTGTTGCTGTTTTACTTTTGTGATGCCTGGGCACTGTGTGCAGCTGAGTGTCTGGAACTCAGCTGGCCTACATATTTGGTTAGAAGGAGCTGCTGCAACTCCAGAGTGAAGTTCACTGAACAAATAATGTTCCTGGTTTGTGTGAATATCCACAAAATATTGTTTCTGTCAGAGAACAAAATAGAGATGATAAATATGTATGTAAACTATGAAATGACAATAATACAAATTATGACTTGCATAAAATCGCTATGGGCTCTAATTATGTGAGGCAATAGTAAACGAGAACAAACAACAGGTCATTTTCTCATCAATAAATGGAGACCAGCGCTGCTGCTGTCGACGATTGTAAACTGTTTTGGATTGTGTGTGCGGCTGTGCGCTCATCTACTTATGAATATGTCGATCTGAAAAGCCTGCGATATTTTCATCAACACTCATGACAAGTGTGACGTCAAAGGTGTTAGGATTGCCGCTACTGTATACAATAATGTAAACAATAATTTTTCCTGAGGTAAAATAAAAACCGAATTTCAGTATGACAGACTATAAAACGAATCTACAATGATAGTAAATGTTGTAACTTACAGAGTTATTAACGCACAGCAATACCACACAAAAATAAAACAGACTTTAAAGGAATAAACAAAGCCTAAACAAAGGGAAAATTTGTATCCCTCCGCTGTCCTGGAAGCAGCCGAACTGAAAACTTTTTATGCGCGTTCACACCAGACAAGTCGAGTTGGAACATGTTCAGCTCGCGCATGCGTGAAGCAGCGAAGTTTGGTGGCACTTATTACAGACAGAGAAGAGATGAACAACAAAATATTGTCACTTAAAATGACTTGTAATAGAATTTAAAAAGATTTGAATCTCACTTATTGTCTCTTTTCCTTTAGATAACTTTCAGCTTGTTGCCCCTGAAAAAGTCGAAAGAGATAAGATTAACCCAGGATCTGCTCTCATTGTGCCGTGTCACTTGTCTCCTGCAATCAGTGCTGCTGACATGGAAATTAACTGGTATAACAAGACAGCATGTGTTTGCACATATAAGAAAAGAGAGATGACACAGGGAGTTGGCTATGAGGGAAGAGCCAATCTGTTCATCCATGACCTTGTGAGAGGAAATGTGTCCTTAAGGGTGGCAAACTTTACAGAGTCTGATCTGGGAGTTTACATGTGCCAGGTCACCAGTCAAAATAAAACACAGCAGATAACAGTTAATGTAGCAGAAAAAGGTAAGTGCTTTACAACTCCTCTAATGATCGTATGGTATTAGCCAGTGTGCAGTTTCAAGCATATAGTAAATGATAAATTGAAGTTCAGTATTTTGCTGTACCTGCTTAGTTAACACTTGTTTGTTGTCATATGCAGTATCTGCCATTTCTAAGGATCAGCTCTTATTCACAGTGGTAAGACAGCATCATTCTTTCTCTGGGTAACAAATTACATAGCTCATTATATACAAGACAATATAGAGGCCAATCAGAGCTAGAAAAAAAGCAAAAAATTAAATAAAGTAACTAAAATTAATAAAATAATAATTATGGATGCATTGATGCTACTTCATCCAGAAAAAGTCAAAAACTAATACATTATTTTATTTGGTACTCACTGATGCCTACATTTTAATTTCATTATTAGCCACAACAGGACACTTATAAAGATAGTTTGTATATATTTACTGTATATTATGTTGCTTGGGATTCAGAAGTGATAAATGAACATATTAGCAAGCATGACTAGCTATGTATATGTTACAAAAAAGATGAACATTGTCTGGCGAATACAAAAATCCCAATACTGTTATAAATTCAGAAAACTTCACCTACTTGTGCAGCAATTCTTTCATTGTATCATTGCTAAGAATCTCTGCAACTCATAAATCCATTTTCCTAATTAGGACTATACATTGAAAAAAACAAGTGACTGTAAGTTTTATTCAAATGAATACTTCTAAGAAAATCTACAAAAATATAGCAACACTGTGTTTTTATATGAATACGTGAATGTTTTTCTCTTATCAGGTCAATCTGGAGATTCACAAAAAAATCACCTTGAGGTTTGTGTGCACATGTGTGATGGTTATCTAACAACACACTGTGTTCGAGCATTTATTTTACAACCAATCAGAAGATAATCATAATTAAGTTACGATTGACTTGCCGCATACCATTCTGTTGCCTTAGTTTTTGTAACATTCACATATAGAGTTTATACAAAGCTTTTGTTTCTGTATTGTTTTAATTTAATCTGAAATATTCGGGAAATGTTGTTCACTAAATTACCAGCATTTCCCCAGAATTTGGTCTTTCAAAGCAGCTGAATGAACTTTCTGTTTAACAATCACTGCATGATGAAAATGTTACAACATAACGTTCTTTGACTTTTTTTTAATCACATTTTCAGGGAGAGGCAAACTACAGTAAGTTCTCTTCATGATATCAAATTATGTTATTTAAATGAAAATATTAATAAATACTTCACAGCAACTTAAGACATTTAGGACTAATTTAAAATTCAAATACACTTAAAACAAACCAGTTCTATGCAGTTTTGCAGTATGCCAACATTTTTTGTGTGTGTGTGTGGTGCATTTCCTTTACTGAAATCCTCATCAAATACATGTGGTGTGTGGACCTCGCTTGTAAATGCTGATGTAATTTTCTGCATTAAAGAATTATCAGTCCAGTCAACATTTCACAGTGCTTCAGGGAGAAAACAGCACAAGGTTTGTATGCAAATTACCAATAAAAAACACATAAATGGCACTATTGTCATTTTTATATGCCATAGTCTCATCATTGCGTGCAGTTTTTTCCAGTTTAGCAAAAACAGCAAATGATGACTTACACTTTTCAAAGCATATATAACTGTTGGCACTCAATGTAAATGAAGATGTTCTGTTTATTCAAGAGAAACGGCCGTTTGTGTGTGTCTTTAGTCTTTTGCATGCAGTAAGTCAAATAATAAATCAAAATGCATTTATTCTATTAGGATAACAGGACGGAAACTGGAAGTAAAAGTAAGTAAACAAAAGTACATAAAAAAAAGATTGACTCAATATCATTCTTAAAAAGTATATTTTGTTGTTACATAAATGTTTTCCTGTACATGCTATATTATACTGTATCTACTTTAAAAGCTATTCACTATGCACCTCTGTTAATAGCCATACATGTAGTTTACATGTTTAAATATGTGTAGACGTGGATTTTTTAGTTAATTTCCATCTCTGAGAAAAACAAAATGTTGTTTCAACGTTAAAAATAAGTGTTTGTGCTACTTACACATTCTGAGTAACTCAAATAACCAAATTGGTATGACAAAAAAATGTTAAGGCAGCACAAACTCTTACTGTACTAAAACATTTACATTTTTTGAAACGTCCAAGATGGTAATGTAAAGAAGCAGTAAGTTTTAAAACGTTTCTCTCTTTCCTCATAGGTAACTTTCAGCTGGTTGTTCCCAGCACAGCAGAAGCTGAGGTTTCTTTGGGGTCTGATTTGGTTATTCCTTGTCAACTGTCTTCTGAAAGCAGTGCTGTGGACATGGAAATCAGCTGGTCTAAAGATGCAGACTGTGTTTGCCTGTATAAAGACAGGAAGATCACAGAAGGGGTTTGGTTCAAGGACAGAGTGAGTCTGTTCTTCACTCACAAACTTAAAAAAGGAGACGTGTCCTTGCGACTCAAAAACTTCAGACAGTCAGATATTGGAAATTACCACTGTCAGGTCATCAATGCAGACAGAAGAGAGGAGATAACAATAAGAGGTGAGCAGTCCTTTTGCAGTTGGTTATCCAGACATTCCCAAACTTCCACAATAAAAAATAAACAATGTTGTTGTCAGTGAGAGTCAATCCTGGCGTCCAACCAGTGAATCTGTCTCCAATACATCAAGATAAAGTCCCATCAATGCTACATGAGGTAAGAGAACATAACATGTGTCTTCATATTATCTTTTGCTTTCAGTAATAGTCTGATATTAATCAGAATTTTGAATTAAAGATTTAAAATAAATGATCTAACGTTATTCCAAAATAATAGAATTTACTTTCTTTTATTTTACATTTATTTATCTTTATGTAATCTAAATTCTTTTAGATCATCTGGATATTTCTTTCACTTTATAAAAGCCGGTTATTTCTTGTGATGATGCATTTTTGCTCATATACACTTATGTTTGTAGACGTTTTTCTACTAGATGTGCCACATTTTGCTCCTCAGATTTCTCGAATATTCACTGTTGGAACGTTTTGTTTTCCTTCATTGTATAATTTGGCATCCACCAATTCACAATAGTGACATATTCCTTTTCCTTTGGCTTAGTCCCTTATTTATCAGGGAAAATGAACCACAGCGTAATGACCCACCAACTATTCCAGCATATTTTTTACGCAGCGGATGCCCTTCCAGCCGCAACCCAGTACTGGGAAACATCGACACACTCTCATACTCTAGGTAAATTGGATTAACTAAATTGGCCGTATAGCGAATGTCTTTGGACCGTGGGGGAAATCGGAGCACCCGGAGGAAACCCAAGCGAACACGGGGAGAACATGCAAACTTCACACAGAAATGTCAACTGACCCAGCCGAGACTCGAACCAGCGACCTTCTTGCTGTGAGGTGACAGTGCTAACCCCTGAGCCACCGTGCCGCCTAGTGACATATTATTATTATTGATATATTTAATAGTAGTAGTAGTAAAGACAATTTAATCTGTTTTGTTGACGAATATTCAGAAATAAATTCAGGACAATTGGGAATACAGGCCAGACAGAGTGAATAAAAACATATATATATTGTACTCATTCATTTATTCATTCATTCATTTTCATTTCGGCTTAGTCCCTTTATTAATCTGGGGTCGCCACAGCGGAATGAACCGCCAACTTATCCAGCATATGTTTTTACGCAGCGGATGCCCTTCCAGCTGCAACCCACCACTGGGAAACATCCACACACACCCATTCACACACATACACTACGGACAATTTAGCTTACCCAATTCACCTATACCGCATGTCTTTGGACTTGTGGGTGAAATCAGAGCACCCGGAGGAAACCCACGCCAACACGGGGAGAACATGCAAACTCCACACAGAAATGCAAACTGACCCAGCCGAGGCTTGAACCAGCGACCTTCTTGCTGTGAGGCGAACGTGCTACCCACTGCGCCACCGTGAGGCTCATATATTGTACTGTAAATCTCATTGTATTTCATTTCATCTTAGGGTAAAAAGACAAGACAAGCAAACGACAGTAAGTTTTGTTTTTTTAAATCCTTGTAATAATCACACATTTTTTATTAAATGAGATATGACGATCATATCAGTGGTGTTAATCCTGTTTTTAAAGTTCTTTTTAAAAGTCTTTTTACTTTCTCAATTCTAGATTTATCAAGGCATTCTTCACATCATAAGGATTCAGATAAGAAACAGCATGATGTATGTGTGCATATACCATGCACGCCATGATTTTGCCAAGTAAAATGCGATCCTGGATCAACATCTATGTTGATCCTGGAACATAATTTTTGTTCAAAAATGTAATCCTATCCCCTACCCCTAAACCCAATCATAACTGTAAATTATTCCCAAAATCAGATGGGAATAATAGCTGTATAACAATCATGTAGAAGTGCATAAACCTAACCTAACTTAACATAAACGGTAAATGTACCCCTAATTCTGATTGGCTGATTGGAATGTTGTTCCAGCATCAACATAGATGCTAATCCAGCAACATGTCCCACGTGGTGAAATCAGGTTGTCGACATGCATATGTTTACACTGTTTTTATAAACTTTTAAAAGTCTTGCACTGTTCTTTTTTAAACATATAAAGCATAAATTAATTCATTATTTATTATTGCATTATTGTGTTGTTATTATACATTATTATGTTGCTACATTTCCACAAACTGGCCTCATGTTGTGAATCTTTTGTAAAGAATCCCTGTAAAATAAATGTTTGGGTGTTATGTTGGATCGCAAATCTACATACTAACTTATACCGTGTTTTTCTCTAAATTAGATTTGCAGTGAAAGCATCTCAAGCAATAGTGAGTTTTATTTGAATAATTAAAATATAATTCTGGCCCAACAAAGAATAAATGTTTTAAGTAAACATGAACAAAGTGTGCAAGTGTGTGCAAATCCATCTTTCTCTCTTGTTTGTCACAGATTTTGAACTTGTTATTCCACAAACAACTCAAGAAGCAAAGGTTTCTCTGGGGTCTGAATTGACTGTTCCTTGTTACTCGTCTCCTGAAATCTACGCCACTGCCATGCAGATCAGATGGTTTAAGGAGACAGACTGTGTTTGTGTCTACAAGAACGCACACATGATTGAGGGCAGAGGTTATAAAGACAGAGTTAGTCTGGACACTCGTGAGCTGGAGAGAGGAAACGTGTCTGTACATCTGAGAAGCTTCAGTGTTTCAGATGTTGGAGATTATCACTGTCAGGTCAGCAGTGGAGGCAGAACACAACACCTTACTGTAGGAGGTAAGCATTCTGTAGCACTGCCTCTTATAGCAATAGTCTAACAGCACACATTTCACACAAACCTACAGTATTTATGCTTAATTGTCTTTATAGTGAGGATAAAACCCGAAGTCCAACCTGTGAGTCAATCACCTACAACTCAAGGCCAAAGTGTTCAGCTAGTGCTATTTCAAGTAAGACATGTATTTGATCTAAAATGGCCGCATATCTTCAAGTGGCTTCAGTGAGTTTTTGTGCTGCGTGGTCACCGGTGGTCACCCACTGCGCCACCGTGCTGCCCCTCAATTAAAGTTTGTTATTGTAATTATTAACTGTACTATAAAGTTCTCTCTCTGATGAATGTTACATGATGTAGTGATGTTGTCTAGTGCGCAGTTTTCATGTGTTCGGGAGGTGTGGCTTTTTATGGCGATTTGCAGGGTGGGAAGTAGCCTTTCAGTGCTATCAAGCTAACGTTAGCATTTTCCTAGATGTCTTATTGCACCTTTAAATGATAAATGCTTATTTAACAACTATTTTTCTTCACCTTACAGACTGACAAAATATGGACTGTAGAGGAAACACTCAAAATGGATGAATCTGTTTTAATGGGAGGTGAGTTTCACTTGGAGTTTCACCAAGTGCATAACTATTAAACATAAGATCTATTATTTCTTTCTTTCTTTTTTAGAAATGAGAGTGAACGATGAGCAAGAGCTTTACCAAACGTTGATCAGGGCTTACAGTGAAAGGGACAGACAACTGGAAAGAACTGAACAGGAGCTGAGAGAGACCAGAATGGATTTGAACAGAGTTTTAAAACTCAACCCTCATGCTCAGTTTTTAGACAGAGACAGACAAAATCCTTTTTAAGAGACAAGAAATATGCGAACGGTCTGATTCATGGCTTTGCTTAGCACTTATTACAATCATACTTTTCTTCTTTAGAGTTGAAATTACAATATACCTATATTTATAACTACCCTTAATAAATGTTAATTAATTTATACATATTCATTAATGAACTATGGCTTAGGGTTAACTGTAAATAAAGTATAGAGTTTCTTGTAGCTTATTGAATATTCGATTTGTTGTGCTAATAGTTCTTGTCTGTCACCAGATGTGTGGATCTATGTGAATATAAAATGCCTTCATATATGTCTTGCACAGCTGAGACTTTGCAATTTATTATTATTTATTATCCTTTCTCTGGATATACAGATATATATGTGTGCTGAAAAGTTTGTATACACATTGCAACATGCGTAAACTCTTATTATTTTGTACTTACCTGAATATTAAATATTTCACTTTTTTTCCCACATATAATCCAAAACTGGGTTGAATTTATAAAAAAGATTATCTTGTTTAAAATTGTACATGCATTCTTAATACACTGTTAAATAGAAGATAATTGTTAATAAATGCACTAAAATTCGGGGGGTGAAAACTTTTGAACAAAATGAAGATTGTGTTTGTTTGCGTAAATCTTTTTTTTTAAACCTTATGTAAACAGATTTATATGAGTCCCCTCGGTGTAAATAGACAAAATGAAATAAAAACCTGTTTAAATAATGTATTCAGAATACATTAGCAATTTATCCTTCGCTATAAATCTCATACATTTCCTTTAAAAAAATGTTCATAGTTTATAACCATGAAGTTTTTCCAGCTCATTTTGCGAGCATATAGGCCTTGAATTTTGACCCAGACATATAATTGGCCTAATCTACTGTGTATGCTAATTCTACCTATCAATACAAAGTTTGAATGACTTCAAATGTTTTTAATGACTTCGACAATTTACTAGCTGTAACTTCCATCTATACAGAACGGCAGTGCCCCCGCGTGGACACAGTGATCCAGTGCAGCATTTCATGCAGAGAAAAAATAATCTTGTACTACTTACTTTTAAACCCTCAATGAGCTTATGTGTTAAAATAAGTTTTTACGCATTAAACTGACCCAGACAGTGTAAATATTATTGCAATAGCTATACTATTCACGAAAATAAATAAATAAATTCTTGTTGGAAAAAAAATCCTATTTTATTCTTCATTTATAATTGATCTAATTGGGTGTGTGACTGTGAATCTAGCATTACAGAACGGCAGCGCCCTCTCGTGGACACAGTAATGTAATGCAGCATTTTAGCAACGCGCACTCATGAGGTTATAGTGAGAATAAAAATGTAAGTTGGTGGCAGTCAAATCAGCAAAAATAATAGTGGAATACACATTTTAATTGAGTAAAAGGGCCCACCTGATTTACGTGCAAACAAATATGAAGTAGCTGGTGAATATCGTATCTTAAGTGTTTTAAAAAAACGAGGACGTGTCACGTGAACAGTATAGCTGATCTTGAATCAGCTAGCCTATATTCATACTTCCTTTACACTGAAGCTGCGTCGTGTTGAGCCTGTGTATGTGTGTGTGTGTGAGTAATTTCGAGAGACTGTGCGATATAATGGAGGATTTGGCAGAATATCATGGGTCAATTAGTAAGAAGCAGGCAGAAGACATCCTGAGCTCCACGGGCAGAGATGGCAGTTATCTGATCAGAGACAGCCTGAGCTCCGCCGGCGTTTACTGCGCGTGTGTGCTGTGAGTAAAACATCTGGAAAACATCTGCTGCGTACAAAGATCAGATAAGCAGATTTAAAAGGTCTGTTTTACGAACACTCTAAATGAAAAAAATATCTTAAAGACATATTATTGACGTCTATTTGACTGGAGACACTTTACAGAGGTAAAACATTTGAGAAAACACCATAATACATATGTCTTCTTGGTGTGAACAACACTGATATACCAGCAAACCATTTTGTGTTTAATAGACGTCTAATAGACATCTAAACGTAGACAGCTTGGCTAAAACAAGGCTAAACTTGGGCTGTCAGTGAAAACCTAATAAACATCTAAGAATAGGCCAAAACTAGACTAGTCTTCAAATAGACATTAGACAGACTTTATATATGTAGTCATTCATTTCTGTTTATTTGATGACTAGTCTAGTTTTGGCCTATTCTTAGACGCCTACTAGATTTTCACTGACAGCCCAAATTTAACCTTGTTTTAGCCTAGATGACTATGTTTAGACATCTATTAGACATCTTTTAAAAACAAAAAATGCTTGCTGGGAATATACGTCTCCGCAATGTATGTGTGCTCATGTTTTGTGTAGAGATAGCCTACGTGTTAAAAAAAAAGGTGTTTTTTTCATTTATTTACAACTTGTGAATTGCATTATGGGACTGATCTCTGCTCTGTCGACTTTTGATGCTGAAAATTCAACTCTACAGTTTAATATAGTGAATTTTATTGACATTTTAGTAGCTTGAAATAATATAATGTATAAGAAAAAATATCTAGAAAAATAAGTAAATGTAAAATAACAGTAAATGTACTGGCAGTTTGGGAGGCTGGTGGGTGGAAGACATGAAATTTACAGATAGTTTTTACAGTGAAGGGGGGATTTTTTTGTTTTTGGATGGGTATGAAAACTAATCAACTGTACAGTTGCTTAGAAAAACAGTTGCTAAAGGAATTAATCAATGTTCATATTGTTTTCTCTTGTCCATTCAATGTGAATCATGGACAGAACTCATTCTTAAATAACATTTCTGAATTGGGGACTGTGTCCCTCTATGAAGCATTTACACAACCTGTGTTGCCAGTTGAGGAGGATTAAAACACCAGCACTCTGTAACACAAACAGGGTAGAAGTAACAGGAGGGAGAGATAGAATTTAACTGCCATCCATTGCAAAAGCTTTATGACCAAAACCAATAATAACCAGATAAATATTTGAGACGCATTTGAAAGATGGAGACAACTTAAATGTATTTACAATCTAATTTACAATAATGTTAAAAGTAATAACTGTGTAAATCTCCAGGTGTGATGGATGGGTTTACACCTACAGAATTTTTAATAAGGACGGCCTCTGGACAATAGAGGTATGTGTTTTACCTTTCTTGCAAGTTCATTTCCCAGTATAATCTCGTTAGTCACAACTGTGTTATTTCTGGAAGCTCTAAAATTAGATTTTGGCTATGAGCAACAACAATAAAACATTATGAAATGTATAAAAAAAGATTGTTTGGGTTAATTTATATCAACGTCAAAAGATCAAATTAAATACTTCATTATTGCACATTTAGAAGATGCTAGATAAATGCAGTTGTGACTTATGCTGTTTCCTGTTAAAGCTGCTTGCTAAATTAATGACTTGTCGTTTTTAAATTAAAAGAGAAGAGCACTGCTATGTTTAAGTACACTGCTGCATTTTTGTTCTGTCCTGTTTGTGGTCACTGTGTTGCATGCATTTTTAGCCTGGCACATGTACATCTGTTTCCATTTCTTATCACTTACACATACAGGCTTTAAAGCAATGGCAAGATGTGCAACTTTAAAAAATACAGATAAATATAGTTCAAAAGAGAAAACTGCTTGTTTAGCTGCTTATAACATTAAAAGGGCAACATAATTTCATGTTTAAAACCACTGTTTCCTGTAGCTAATGAACGTCAACTGCCAGCAACTAGCAGAAAGTCACACAACTCTTTTCATGAGACACAAATCTTTCTCTATGCTTGAGTAACATGCTATTGTCTGAATGTTATATAAAGGGGTTGGACAATGAAACTGAAACACTGGCCAATTTAGTGTTGGAGGTTTCATGGCTGACCAGTCTGATGACCACTGATAGCACATTCCACCAGTAAGACCAGAGTGTGAAGGTTTAATTACTGTAGAGTTCAAAAGAGGACATTGTTGGTGCACGTCTCGCTGGCGCATCTGTGACTAAGACAGCAAGTCTTTGTGATGTATCAGGGGCCACGGTATTAATGGTAATGCCAGCACAACACCACGAAGGACGAACCACATCCAACAGGAGTAACTGTGGATGGAAGAGGAAGCTGTCTGAAAGGGATGTCCGAGTGCTAGCCTGGATTGTATCCAAAACACATAAAACCACAGCTGCTCAACTCACAGCAGAATTAAATGTGTATTTTAACTCTGCGGTTTCACCAAAACTGTTGATTGGGAGCTCCGTAGGGTCAATATACATGGCCAGGCAAACCTTTGGTCACTCATGCCAATGCCAAACATCGGTTTCAATGGTGCCAGCAGCGAAAATCTCTGGCGGTGGATAATCTGAAACATGCATTTTACACTGATACCATCATGATCACCATCTTTCCCACATTCGGGAGAGTTACGGTGTGGAGAAGCCCCAAAGAAGCATACCACCCAGACTGTTGCATGCCCACAGTGAAGCATGGGGGTGGATCATTGATGGTTTGGGCTGCAATATCATGTCATTCCCTAGGCCCAATACTTGTGCTAGATGGGCGCGTCACTGCCAAGGACTGCTGAACTATTCTGGAGGACCATGTGTACCCAGTGGTTCAAACATTGTATCCTTAAGGAGGTGCCGTGTATCAGGATGAAAATGCATCACAGCAAGACAGAGTGGTTTAATGAACATGAAAGTGAGGTTGAACATGTGCTGCACAGACACCAGAGATAAATATTATTGAGCCACTTTGGGGTTTTTGGAGGAGTGAGTCAGGAAACGTTTTCCTCCACTAACATCATTTCAAGAGTTCACACTTAGATAATGCTCAACTATGATAGCAGGTTTGGCATGCTGTCCCGGGAGAGAACCCTGAGCTCGGAGATAGATGAGCCCAAGGTTCCCGCCTGGTCAAAGAGCATTAGGAGGGATAGGAGATCAGGGATTTCTTGAGTGCCTTTTTTTTTTTTTTAAATACACTGAGAATTGATTCAGTATGTATGCTTTAAGTGCTTGTAACGGTACGAACGGTGCTTTAAGGGCTTATTACGGTACATTTATTTACATGTTTTTTTGACTGTGGGAGGAAACCGGAGTACCCGGGGAAAACCCACGGAAACACAGGGAGAACATGCAAACTCCGTGCAGAGAGTGCCGACTGGTTCAATTGAACCTTTGGCCTTCCAGCTGCGAGGCAGCAGCGCCAACCGCTGAGCCACCGTGTCGCCCGATCATAGAAAAGAGGGAGAAGGGAAGGATAGAGGGGGGGTTTCCAAAAACAAAGATAGGTAATGAGATTTAGGCAGGATATTTATAGTAGTTTTGGAATGATCTGATAGGCTAGCTAATGATAAGTGATAAGGATCAGCTGTAGTCGATCATATCACGTGCTCCTCTCGAAACCTGGACATTATTCTGCAAGAAGAATATCAAAATCTTTCTGGCCACTGTGCAGGACTTGTATTTGTCATTTCCAAGACGAATTGATGTTGTGTTTTCCAGAAAAAGGAGGCCCTACACCGTACTAATGATTTATTGTGGTCTAAAACCAGATGTTTCAGTTTCATTGTCCAACCTCTATATATGAATATAGATTCAGGCAGTATATCATTTCTTAGAGTTACCAAGACTTTTATACTGTACCATACATTTTTTTTTCATTTTTTCAGATGGCTCCTGGAATGAAGGAACGGCTCTTTAGAAATGCCAGTAACCTCATTGCTGCCTTTAAGATGCCAGACCAAGGCATCGCTTTCCCTCTTCTGTATCCTGTGAACAAACCTAAACATTAACACACAAGTTAACACTTGAAAAACTGTAAATTGCTGTGGAAGTGTATTTAAGCTTGGAGAATACATAAGGAGATGAGCCAAATAACTAAAATTAATTCTTAATCTGATTAATCGTGTAATACTGTATATAAAATATTGAAGTCATAACAGCAATTGTAATGAACAGAATGTATGTACAGTGTTAAAAAAATGACAGAATTTTTAATGAAATGTATTGTCACATACAAATGTATATGCACTGTTAAAAACAAAAATATTTTTAAATGAAATTAATGTCTTTTGATATTAAAATGAGACAAAAAAGTGAAAGATTTTTAATATTTATGATTGATTTAGCTAACATAATATACAACCAGTTTTTGAATGCTGCACCTTATGTTTCCAGTAACACATTCTGATGATTCATGAATCACAGAAGAAAGAGTTAAATTTGCATTTTTATTTATAAAAAGGCCACTGCCCAAAGTACTTGTTTTTAAATAGGCATGTTTAACAAACTGCATTAATCTGTGTACATAAAGCCTATCAGCCAAATATACACCACAGGAACTCGTTTGGCCAAAGAGAGGACACTGAAGATTTTTTTTTTAAGTTCTTTGTAGAGAGGAAGATGATTTGATCATGGAAAAAAATTACATATTCCTTTTTCACTTCAGCGATGATTGTGATTATGACAAAGATGCAAACCAAGATAAAAAGAAAAATATTTCCGCCACAATTTTTTTTTTCTTCGTGCAACATAATCGTACTTCAGTTGAAATCTGCAAAATGTTGGAAACCAAATGTGCCTTCAGAGCAACTCTCTCACAGATCTGTTAAATATCTGCACTCTCTAAAAATTCTGTCTAACGCATTTATCTCTTCACCTTATATTCAGTGCAAATATATATCTCAGATTAAGGTTACAAAGCTTGATGGTACAGCATATCCACAGAATTCACAAGAAAATACATTTACTCCTAATTCTCTTGAGTGTCATGTATAAATAGTCCAGTATCTATAAACAGTCTACAATAGTCCATTAATGATGTACAAGTCCATATCAAGAGTCCTACACACAGAACGTCTACCCACAGTGCTGCAGACTTTAATAGTTTGGAAAAGACAAAAATACCGATCTTCAGCAGGTGATTCTTTCATTTCCCTACACATCTTCCTCCTCAGGCCTCCCACGAGTTTCGAGGGGGATCCAAAAATAAAAATAAAAAGGACCTGTCAAAGTATTGGAGGAATCCAAAACGCTGGAGCTCTGACACTTGTTTAGAAACCGAAATGACACACACGTGAAGTGAGTTTCACATGAAGTGCACAGCACAAAAACAAAAGCAACAGAATGTGCAAAAATCACATGAGAATAAATAAAAAAGAGCAGCATATTAACTGTAAACAGGGACGTGAGGATGCCACGGTGTTCATATCCTGGGGTATGTTTACAAGAATTCACCTCACAGGCATTAGCATTCATATTTCTTTTGGCTCCCGCTAGCCAACCCCCACCACATGAAAACATAAATAAATACAAATTAAAACAAGACGCATACAACTAAGGCATGTGATGAATACTGAAGTATGTACGATATGTCTAAGCCCGTTTCGTGTGATCGTTTCTAGCAGACCAGGAAGGCACAATTTCCACATACATATTTTTTTTGATTTCTACATTTGAAAAAAAAACAAACAAACAAAAAATGAACTGTACAGTTGTAGTAAAAAAATGGACAAATTTGTCTTCCACAGCAGCGGTGTAATTCTTCTCTCAGCTTCGTCAACACTGATTAAGCAGAAACAACACAAGATGGTGGTGAGCTCTTGTCAGTTTTGTGACACTTTCGAGTCAGACGCTTCTCAAAGCGGTTGTGAAATTGACAGTCACAGAGCTCCGTTTCTGGAAAGTCATCTGAACTGCGAGGGCTCTGAAAGCCATCTACGTAAATCCAGGAATGCTGACAATTTAGATAGAAACATTCAAAAGAGCACTCAATGAAATCCCTCAGGTTTGCAAGATTTAATGCCATTACCAGTTTGACTCAACATTCCCATTAAGTCGAATGATTACTGTACACGCTCAAGTGAGAGAATCGGCATGTGTAGAGATAAAGACTCCTTAATGCATTTCTAGAACAGTCACAGATCAGTCGTTCTCTGTGTCCTCAGATTGGCAAGCAAGGCTTGTTCTGTAGTAAGAACGGTTAAGCCACTGTAAAACAAGAAAGACTTCCAACGAAATCTACCAAACAAAATGAAAAAACATTTGAACTTGCTAAGAGTGCATCAACGAATGCAAAATCAAAAACAATACCATCATTTGTCACATTTTAAAGGCAATAGAGTCTTTCTTGCTTTGTTTGGTTGGGGTTCTAGAAAAAGCTGAAGAGATATGTGGTAGCTCCGAGTGTATAAAGGGGTGTGTGGGCGTGTGGAGGTGTGCTGATGTGCCGCTGTTACCTGCGACCGGTATCCACATGTCTGATCAGGTGAATGTTGAAGGGGCTGTCTGCTAGCTCAGGGTGTTGTTCAACAGGCAAAGCGTAAAAGCCATCATACCCTGAGACGTGGCCCTCTGCGATGAGCTCATCCTTTTCCTTATCAGTCCATGCCAAACTTCCACCATCCCCCTCCAAGACCCTCTTCTGCTCCCGCAGCCACGCCCCCTGCACAGCTCGTATTCGTGCTGCATCCAGCACGCGTGTGCGCTCTTCCTCCGGTGATGCTCCGTAACGAATGTTAAAGCTAAGCGCTCCCTGCTGAAGCACAATGTCAGCAAAACGCCGCATTTCTCCTCCAACCATAGCGCTGATTTGGGACACGGAGACGTTTACGCCATTCTCCAACACTCTAACTCCGCCTCCAGCTCCACCCCCTGCCACTCCTAGATCTGCCTCCAGAGGGCCGGCCTTGGTGAAATAGTGGGTGTCACGGCCTTCTACTGTGAAATGGAGGCCACGCAGGTATATGGCACCATTTAGTACTGCTGCCACACGACGACTGTCTTCACTCGCCACTCCGATGATCTCTGTCGCCACCACTCCGTCACGGATAGCGAATTTCACACCTTTGCCAAAAATGGAAGATAGGGCAGAGAAAATCGGCCTACGGCCTTGTCGGCCTCCGATTTTCCCATTGGCTGGTGTCATAGGGAGGCGATCCAATGAAATGAAGTTTTTCAAGTTCTTCTGAAGGTCACACTGGA
This sequence comes from Danio choprae, assembly GCA_903798125.1. Classification (NCBI taxonomy): domain Eukaryota; kingdom Metazoa; phylum Chordata; class Actinopteri; order Cypriniformes; family Danionidae; genus Danio; species Danio choprae. The sequence continues at coordinate 1,290,933 of CAIGQW010005185.1, read as the reverse complement.
TGCCGAGTACAATCTGAGGTGGGAGGAAATGTTATATAACAGTTATTGTATGATTGGTGCCTAAATCTAACTTTTAAAAAAAATAGTTCAGAAGAAATATTAAGCCATTTGACTGGATTGAGTCACTGCAGGATATTAAGTTATGTGAATTGTTTCACTGAAAATACTTGACTTGAATGATTCACAAATCAGACACTGCGACTACAAAATGAGCTAAAGACAATGCCTGTAATACAACTTACAAAATACTCCTAATATACTTTTATTGTGCTTTTTAGTCATGGTGGAACAGGATACCTCAATTCCTGATTAACTTTCATTTCTATATTTTCCCAGAGGAAAGTAAGTTATCAGAGTTTGAACCAAGATTATTATTGTTCCACATAACAAATACACATTGATCAAATGATCAAATGATTACAACAAAAATAAAAAGAAAGACAATTTCCACTTTTAGGTAAACTATTCCTTAAAGACTAGACTCAGTAGACTACTTCTCATGGAAAAACCTTATCTCACCTTGCTGGTGTCCCAGGTTTGTGTGCGGATCTGTGTGGCCATCATCTCATATGTTTGCTCGGTGTTCTCCACCTTTGGTTTGGGGAAACCTGGAACTACATTATGAAGCTGGAACCCAAAAAGCTGCAGCCAGCTACTGATATCTGCACAGACACAGATGCAAAATATTTGGTTAACTTTCACAAAAAAAGCCTTACAGTCAAAGGTTAATTTCTTAGACGGTTTACAGATTTCAAAAGGAACTTTTTGCTCATGTAGAAGCACAAATTCCAAAAATACAGTCTTTTGTCAACTTTTATCTGGTCTCAAGACTTGTCACTGTATTGACTGCATTTGTACTATGCTTTGTCTCAAGGCTGTCCAAAATATTTAATGTTTACAAATGAAATAATCTTTTTGTTCTGTATAAACATTAGGATCGTTGTAGTTTAATAGTTACAAATAGGAGGGCCACTCTAAAATGGAGTTCACCCTGAGGTTACGGAGATCTTGTTCTAATGCCAGTGTAGCCTCAAGCAAGACACTTGACCCTAGTTAGCTTGAGGGAGGCTGTCATAGTAATTAATCTGCAGCAAGTTGCTTTGGCTCTACCTAATGAATCTCAGCTCTGCCATGTGCTATTTTTCGGCTGTTCATTTCTCCTTAGGGAAATGTCACTGGCATAAAAGCACAATCACAGCTCACAAAGCCAAACCACACGCTTGACATTTGTTTCACCTGACTGGCTATTACCTCTGCTTCTAATTTTCACACAATGTACAAGTGAATCTGATACAACTGGACACACCAAGTGTAGAGCCTGTCAGGGAAAGGCTTCCCTGCAGATTACTTTATTAGTGAAGATTGCTTTAGCTTAGTTTGAGTACCAAGTACATTCAAGGTCAATGGGGCCCTGTTATTTCTGACACTGAAAACGCAGGAATCGAGTCATAAAAACTGAATTTAATTTATAATGTGAAATGTCATGGATTTCAGCAAGATTTCTGGATGATTACATCAAGATTAGTGCCGACACCCAATCAAATAATAATAATAACTACTAAGAAAAATATGAATTCATAAAAATATTCAACTGGACATGCTTTTTAATTACAATTGCATCACAATTACAATGTATAACTATTATAATGGAGTCCAATAAAATACAAAATGGGAAAAAAATAAGTAAATAAATTAAAACAAAATCTTATAAAATTAACATTGCTACCTAAGGGTTATAGGTCAATATTAGTTAAGAGAAATTCACTCTCACCAGAGAAACTGTTTATAAATTAAAATATAAAAAATGAATTTGGTAAAGCGGGCAGCACGGTGGCACAGTGGGTAGCACAATCGCCTCACAGCAAGAAGGTCGCTGGTTCGAGCCCCGGCTGGGTCAGTTGGCATTTCTGTGTGGAGTTTGCATGTTCTCCCCGTGTTGGTGTGGGTTTCCTCCTGTATGCTCCGGTTTCCCCCACAAATCCAAAGACATGCGCTATAGGTGAATTGGGTAAGCTAAATTGTCCGTAGTGTATGAGTGTGAATGAGTGTGTATGGATGTTTCCCAGTGATGGGTTGCAGCTGGAAGGGGATCTGCTGCGTAAAGCATATGCTGGATAAGTTGGCGGTTCATTCCGCTGTGGCGACCCCAGATTAATAAAGGGACTAAGCCGAAAAGAAAATGAATGAATGAATGAATTTGGTAAAGCAAAAATTAAATAAAAATGAAAACACAATTTGATACAAATTACACTTTATTACCTCTCAGCTGTAGTGAAATTGGTTTTAAATTTAAATGGAAAAATTGAATTTGGTAAAAAACTAAAAACAAAACATCATTTGATTAAAATAACATTGAACACCCAGCTACAGGTCACTTTATGTTACAAATTCACTCTCACCTGTTGTAAACTTGGTTATATCCTGTAGGTGTCCCAGAGGGTAGTTGTTCTTAAATGCATATAGATTAAATGGTTTGGGATTGACACTCAACTCTGCCCACAATTCGTGATTGGGCGTCGTCCATCTGCCAGCAACAACGTCATAGTCACGCCGACCGAGATGCACCAGCCGCGTGAAAGGGTCATAGAGGCCGCCCTGAAATCCGAAGATCAGAGAAAAGGTAGGATTGGAGTCTCGGTAAACATCCCCATACGGGGTGTACCGAACTTCCTTCACCACATGGCCACGGCTACTGAAAACCGCAAGTGGAGTTCCAGCATTGTCACATGCTATGTAGAATTCCTCGCCGCTGCTCATTTCCATTGCAATGAGATGTCCCTGAAGGTCATAATAGAGGGAGGTGATTTCTGAGCTGCTGTGGTTGTAAAGGTGCGTCACCCGCGTCGGTTCCATTAGATCAGCATAAAAGAACTGCAGCTGTGCTCCGTCACTACAGCGACTGGCCACTCTTCTCCCAAGCCCATCGTAACGGTACCACACTTTCTGTTCACTGTCCCGATCATAGGCGCCCATAAGCAGTCCATTCGAACCATAATCAAAGAGTAAGTTGCCACGAAGACGCAAGAACCCATCCTCATCAGTGCGATACTGGATTTCTCCAAGCCTCGTGATTCGGTCTCGAAGATCGTAGCGTAATGGTGTCAAACGTGCACTGTTGCCGTGACTCAGTAAATTGATGTTTCCATTCAGGTCGTAGCTGTAACGCCACTGTGGACGGTCATTAATGGCAACCGTCTGCAATTGACCATCAGCGTCATACTCATATGCATAGCGTGTGATGTTGCTGTCCACACCAATGCGAATATCGCAGTTTGTGACGCGTCCCATGCTGTCGTACTGCAGAGTCATCCAGTAGGCGATGGATTTGAGAATCTCGTACTGAACCTCGATCACTTGCCCATTGGGATTGAAGATTTTTGTGTGCTTCATAGCATGTGTGGTAATGACCTGGTTCAGGTCGTAGTTGATGACACTGAACTTCCCGAACTGCTCGATGCGTCCGGACACGTCCACGTAGCGGTAGAGGTCAATGGGAAGAGGCGTTTCATTGATCATAGCTTGCATGCTGGTGACCCTGAAGTTGTTGTAGCTGTAGTCAAAGCGAGCGTTAACCAATCCTTCTTCACTGAAACGGTATATTTGTCTACTCACCAGAGGACCTGAATGCGAGAAACAGAGTGGAAAGAAGTTAGCAGAGAGCCAGACAGAGGTGAGGTAAAACATGAGTCAGCTTCGCCACAGTGTGAGATAGGATGAACTCCGCCACTGTCAGATGACTGATTGCGATTCAAAGCGCTTTTAGATCAGCCAAGCAGGAGGGGAGTGCAAGCCAAGTGACAAAAGGAAGATTAAATGTCAGTCTGTATGTTTATTGGTGGAAGAGTATAACCTGTTTACCTGTCTGACCGCTCGCCCATCTTACTCGTCACTCTGTCTCACAGGATTATCACCTCACCCGCTTATTTGTGCAAAGATGCCATGCTGCACCTGTCTCTCTGCTAACTGATCTAAGCATTTCACCTGGTTCACAGCTAGCGGAATTTGATTAATATGTGAAAAAATTCAAATCATCTGACTTTTCTGTCAATTAGGGCTGATATGTAAGACAGGGAATATAATGTGTTGGCAAAAATGTGTCAGGGGAAGAGATTTTGCTATACCATTTATACTGCGGTTGACTATTAGTGTATGTCAATCTATTTTATTCACTGGATTAGCAAAAAATGGCACCATATTAAATATAAACCACCTTCATGTGAATATACAGCAAAAATAATTACAGCATGATTATGAAAGAATCGAAAGCGCTCCCTTTTGATTAATAACTCCTCTAAAGGAATAGTTCACCCAAAAATGAAATGAACTTTTTCACTCGCCCTCAAGTGGTTCCAAACCTCAATGATTTTCTTTTTTCTCTTGAACATAGAAGATGATAATTTGAAGAATTACGCGGTAAATCAGTAAAAATACTATGCAGCAGAAAAAAAGAAACTCTAATAGGCTAGGAACAAGTGAATGGTGAGTAAATGAAGATAGAATAGGGGAAAAATGACAATTCTATCTTCATTTACTTTACAATGCGGAACACATATTCACTATTAACTAGGCAGGTTTAATTTATTTTTATTTTATTATACAATGTTTGTCTCAATAAATCCAATTGACTACTTAATAATAGCTAGTAAGGTAATTGTTATAGTGGTTACATTTTGGTATGAGGTACTGTAGTATTAAAGGTGTAGTTCATTCTGGCATCATTTACTCACTCTTGACTTGTTCCAAACCAGTATGAACAAAAGAAGATATTTTGAAGAATGTTGGAAACCTGTAACGTCTGACTTCCATAGCAAGAAAAACAAATACCATTAATGGTAACAGGCTTTCACCATTTTTCAAAATATCTTCTTTTGGGTTCAACAGAAAAAAACCTCTAACTGGTTTGGAACAAGTCACGGGTAAATAATTTGCAGGATTTTCATTTTTGGGTGAACTATGCTTTTACAGGATGCAAAATACAGAACATATATTTTATAAACAGTAAAATATGCATGGTAATATTCAACTAAGAACTGGACCTCATACTAAAGTGTTATCAAATCTAGTCCTATCACCAATATGATCAAATCATTAATTAATAAAAGTAATCGTGGTAGAGTCATTTGTTTATGAATCAAACTACACTGATAACTCTGCATGCTGCACTAAAATTCCTGGAAAAGGTGTCTGATTTACTAAAATATAAAAGACTTATTCACTATGACTTATTGTCAGTGTGTTGTTTTTACCTGTCTGTCGATAGCGTATGGTGCAAACGAATCCTTCGTGCATTAGGTGGATGGTTTTAACAGCTCCTGTCGCCTCGTCGTAAGTGAAGGTAACAAGTGTTGAGTCATAGAGGATCTCAGCCAGCCGGGCGACACGGCTGTATTTGTAGATGACCCGTCTGCCTGTGCCCAGATACAGGCTTTGCAGCAGGCGCCCGTCGTGAGCGTAGTCTTGCGTGAAGCTGGACGTGGGCGAGTCAGGAGGGGTGTAGGTGTTTCGGTAGTAGCCCACAGATAGAGAGGTCTGTAAGCTGTGTCTCACCATACTTGGGAGGGTGACTGATAGGAGACAGTCTGTCTGATCGTACTCGAACGTATAGCGCCGCTGACTGTGTAACAACAGCTGGACAGACTGAGAAGAAGAAGAAGAAGAATACGGAGAGGCTATTTAGATGAGACTGAAGGCCAATTCACATCACAAATGATAACTAAAGATAGCTATAACCATAATTATATTAGTCATGCGGATGATATTGATCTGTTTATTGTAGTGTATGCTGCAGTTTTGTTGTCTGCTAGTTTAAATGCTTGTGCTTTTCACAGCAGAATGGATTCTGATTGGCTTAATCATGTACCAAATAGCGGGTTATTAAAACACATTGTAATAGAGAGAGAGAGAGAGAGAGAGAGAGAGAGAGAGAGAGAGAGAGAGAGAGAGAGAGAGAGAGAGAGAGAGAGATGTTTATACATATATTTGCAATTCTCATTGTTCTCAATTATTAGTATTTTTCTAGAGCAGTAAAACATTAGAAAATATTGAATGTTCATTTAAATCACTACAATTAAACATGGCAATACAAAAACAAATACAGGTTAAATTATTTTATTAAAAAAAGAATACATTTTTATAGTATTATGGCAAGAATTTGTGCATTTGTCATAAATCTACTCATAAAATTAATGATAGAATTAAAATAAGTAAATAAATGAATAAACATTATATTTATTACAAAGTTATGTATTATTTATTAAATTCCTTCAAATTATTTATAAACTATTAATTTTTCATTACTACAAAAAACTGAAACTATATATATGTTATTTATGTTAAAAACATTTTAGAAATGCACTTGATGTATATATAATATAATATAATATTTATCATGGGCAGCACGGTGGCACAGTGGTTAGCACAATCGCCTCACAGCAAGAAGGTCGCTGGTTCGAGCCCCGGCTGGGTCAGTTGGCATTTCTGTGTGGAGTTTGCATGTTCTCCCCGTGTTGGTGTGGGTTTCCTCCTGTATGCTCCGGTTTCCCCCACAAATCCAAAGACATGCGCTATAGGTGAATTGGGTAAGCTAAATTGTCCGTAGTGTATGAGTGTGAATGGGTGTGTACGGATGTTTCCCAGTGATGGGTTGCAGCTGGAAGGGCATCCGCTGCGTAAAACATATGCTGGATAAGTTGGCGGTTCATTCCGCTGTGGCGACCCCAGATTAATAAAGGGACTAAGCCGAAAAGAAAATGAATGAATGAATGAATATTTATCATTAAGTAAAGAGAATGGATTTGTTTGCATTAATGTAATGATAATTATGGATTCTGCAATAATGACTGGATCAGATTCAATGTAATGTAATGTAATGTAATTTAACTGATATAAAAATCATGTAAAAAAAAATAACTTTCATAAAAACCTTGAAAAACAGACTTCTTTTTCAAATAAAAATGAACAACCCACAGTAAAAAATGTGTGATTTTTGTCATCCCATTTTTGGCTCAAATTTCAATTAGACTGATACACCCCTACCTCTCTCACACACATACATATACACACCTTTTCCAGAAAAGTGTAGCTCCAGATCTTCCCATTAGCCCAGGTCCGTGTGATGATGCGTCCGTTGTCATAGTCTCTGCGCTCGGTCCAGTTTCCCCTCTGTATGCCGGTGACCAGGCCTTCGCTCGAGTACGACACTCGCACTTGATTGTATTTACTGGGTGTCCAGAGCACAGGCCTGCCCTTGTCATCATACTGAACCCGCAGGGTAAACTTGCGATGATCATCGTAGATCTTCCCCACCCGGCTCTCTTGACTGTAGTCTATAGACAACACGTTCCTGTTGTGAGCCTGAATGAGAGAAAGAATGTAAAACTTATGATCTTATTACTTCCGAGTACACAGAAATAACGTGCGCAATAAAACTGGCAATAAAAGGAGAACATTTCTTTCTCAGGGGCACAGAGGGAGAAAGGCTAGCTGTTATTCAGCATATACATCAATGAATTGACAAGCGGTCTCGAACAGTTTGAAGCTACAGATTTCACTCTGTGATTCTGAGATCAAATTCTGCCTCTATGCAGATGAAACGCTTCATCCGTCTCCCACCGAAAAGAGGCTACCGCAGAGTCTAGACCTTCAAGAAGACTTTGCTCCCATAAAAAGATAATGTCCTGTAGAGACGCCTGCTAGAATTCGTCTGAATACATTAGAATCCGTAATTGAGCGGCTGGCCTTTACGGCAGTGAGGTGTGGCGTCCACTAACAAATTGGAAATTAGGCAAATGGGAAAAACATCCAACTGAGACCTTGCATGCAATATTCGGTAAAAAATGTCTTAAAAGTAAATGGGAACACTGCAAATAACGCATGCAGGGTGGAATTAGGCCAATAACATTAATTCAGTGATCCCCGTATCATTATAAAACCCTGCAACGCAGAGTATTGGGTAAAGAAAACAGACCCCTCGCTGAGCCGGTCCTGAGCTTTACAATTAATTGTTCTAACATACACACATGCCCCCCCCCTGCGACCAGAGTCATTCCGTGAGCCTAATGAGAATGAGCCCAATTACAAACACAAGCAAAACATGGTTGTATCACAACACAGTACAATGCAATCCTTGCCCACAACAATAGTGCTCAGACTTCCAGACAACTAATATTGTGAGAATGTCCAACTTGTTGAAGTTTCAAGTTGGAATAAACCACATCACTGTGAGAGAAATGTGTCAGGTAAAAAAGATTGGGTCAGGTTAAAGGACATGTACTTGCAGCACACTGTCTGTAGCTGTCAACGTATGAGGGACAGTGAGAAACCGCCATTGTTGTCTTATGTCTTTCTCACATATGAGTCTACTTTTAGAACTTGTTTTTTACTTCTACCAGGACTCAGTGGCAATGCAGTTAGAGATTTTGTTCTATTTGACATTTAATCATTTGAGGTTATGCAACTTTAAAACATGTTTATAATGTTACGATGATGTTATGATGCTAAGATTAATTTTTTTTATATGTATATTCGTTTAAACAGTTATTCAACAAATCCTGAAAATGTCATTTTGGTTTTTACAAAAATATTGTTAGCCTTTTATTTTACATATCATTTCCCATTTTGCACTTGCTGTAGATGCTATGTACTAATCACAGTCATTACACAAAAAGGGGCAATCCCTAAAACTTCACCTTGAGCTAATATAATATGAACGAAATACCAATATAAATATAATAATTGCTGACGAATGTGATATTGATTAATGGCTGCTAAAACAGTGTTGCCAGTGTTGTTGTTTTCTGTCATCAACTGTCATCATGTCCTATTTGCATCTGATTGTATGATGTGTTTAATGAGGTGGTATTTATATTTGCACTGTATATGGTTTATACAAATAGTCAAGCTCGAAATTATTCATACCAATAACAAATTCTGAAATAAAATTTTTGTTCAAATGTAAATAAAAGCTGAGAAATATATTTTTCCACAATGATGCCTCTTGTACGTTGTCTTATTATCTTTTGGGAGAAGCCTGTGTCATTTCCTTGTCTTGCTGAAAAAAAAGGTAACTTTAAGTCAGAATTTGCCAGGGGTGTGAAAAATTTCAGCTTGAATGTATGTGTGTGTGTGTGTGTGTGTGTGTGTGTGTGTGTGTGTGTGTGTGTGTGTGCGCGACCGTGCGTGTGTCAGTTCAATTAACTTTATTGTTGTTTGAATACAGTAAATCTATGCATACAGTGCAGTGTATTTACAGTGTAGTCTCTCAGATGTAATAAAGGAGCTCAGACAAGTTCAGAAACTGGAATGTAACAAAACATCTGTTATTATGAGTATTATAAATGCATAGAAGATTAAATGGTCAAATGAAATAGTTTCAGTTAAAATCAAAGAAGAAGCAAAAATACTGTATGATTTTGAAATAAGCAACAAAATATGCAACACTTGACAAAAATTTGATTTAACATAGAAATGAATACGTCTTTATGAATTTATGAATAAGTTTATTTATAAACTAATTTCGAGAGGAGCACGTGATTATGATTGAACATGGCTGGTTCCGCATTAACTAATGCATGATTCACCAATCAGATGATTCCTAACTCACTATAAATAACCAGGGTTTCTTACTACAGTTATCATAGCCTTGAAGAATCCCCCCTTCCACCCCTACTCCTTCACCTTTCCTTTTATAGGGTGGCACGGTGGCCCAGTGGTTAACACTGTTGCCTCACAACAAGAATGTCACTGGTTCAAATCCTTAACAGGCCAGCTGTCATTTCTGTGCGGAGTTTACATGTTCCTCCCATGCTCGCGTGGGTTTCCCCTGGGTTGTCCGGTTTCCTCCCACAGTCCAAAAACATGTGTCATAAGTGAATTGATCAATCTAAATTAGCACTATAGTCGAGCTCTTAACTTGCAGTATATCTCTACGTAGCAATTACAATCTGTCATCAGCTTTTAACAAAGGGGGGAGTTCTCGAGACCTACCTGAGCTCAAACTCCCCTCTCGCCCTGCAAACGGGAGGGAGCCCCAGGCTCAAGGATCTTATGAGCTTCAGGGCTCTCTCCCAGGATAGCATGCCAAACCGGCTTTATAATCAATCATCAGCTAAGTGTGAACTCTTGAAATTACATTTTAAAACAAACTACCAGTTAATTTCAATTTTAATAATATTTCAGAATAGAACAGCTGTTTTATATTTTGATCAAATAAATACAGCTTTGGTGAGCATTGGACTTCATTCGAACATTAAAAAAAATCATATTTTTGTTTCCTATGAAAAAAAGAGGTCTACTGTATCATTTATTATGTTATGATTTACAGTAGTTATTGGTAATGCCAGTAAATCACACTAATAATGAATCCACAACCAAAAAGTAAAACTGAACAGAGAAAGAGCGAATACTAGAGATAATGAAACAGAGAACAGAAAGATTTATGGAGTTTATTTTAAGGGGAAGTTGGAACAGTTTGTGAAATGCAGGGTATAAGGCTGTGTGGAGCCTGTTATGTGGTATCTGGGGTGCATATTAAGAGAGAGTGAGTCTGTTTCTCCTATCTGTACCAAAGTCCCTTAAAGCAAAGTCCGTTCCCTCTGCAACCACATTGGCAGCCATTTATAGTTAGGTATATACAGCTTCTGTGAAGAAAACTTGAATGAGGAGAGGGCCAAAGACAAAAGTCATTTCAAAATTTATGTTTCAATAACACGTCAAATGAACAAAATCAATATCCAGTGTTTGGAGCTTCCTCCGTCTTTTAAAGAAGAAAATGCATGAGCCAAATTAAGTAAGTAAAGCTTGCTTAAATATAGGGTATCAAAGAAATCATGCAATTAAAGCTTAACGCACAATGGTGGTAATTAAGGCTCAGTCTGCACCATTATTAGAAATACTCGGTGTCAGAGGTAAGATTAGCACTCTTCATTTTCAATGACCCGGGTTCAATTTCGTAGCTGGAAGAAATTGATTTATCTTTTTTAATAAATTAAGGAAAAAATGCAAGCCTTTTGCCGTGGATGAATAAAAGGAGTGGGATCTGGTTTGGCTCATATTAGTTAGCAATTTCACTGACTTGACCTCGGTGATGAATGCCGCATTTGCTGTGACTCCATCACTTGAATCTAATCACGCACTAACTACTATTGTTAACACCACCTAAAAATTCCAGTGAGCATGTTAGAACAATGAACACAAGATGATTATTTTATTTGAAGTGTCATTTTATAAATTAATATTTAGATTAAAAATATTTATTTGCAACATTTTTTCATGTCAAAATAGTGCACAGATAAGTTGACAGGCATCTCTAAACACCAAATACTGTATATGACTACATGAACATGCAATATTGTTGATGAAATAGATTAAAAAAAAAAAAATTAAATAAGATGTTTTGTGGTTGCCAAATGCACTTGTCCAGTGTTTAGATTCCTCTTCTGTTAAAAGAACCCATTTTCTTTCTTGTGTTTTACTTTGTAGGGCCCATGATTTCCACAATGCAGAACATGAGTACAGAATTGTGAAACTGAGTCATAAAAATGTCTGTGTTTTTCTTTCAGCATCTGCCATCTTACTATAGGAGAACACAAAGTAAAACCACATTTTTTTGTGATTTATTTGTTAAGAAATAATTACACAATTGTTCTTCCATGATCTCATTTTAAAAGGAATAAAAGAGGAATTTGAGGGGGCAAAAAAACTCCAATGGCTTCTAAAACTGTTGTTTTTGGTAAACTCTAAATAAATGGATTTTTATTTGAATACATTTGAATAATATTAATACATTTCATGAATTCAAAAAACAACATGGCTTTTGATCAGTAAAATGAACCAAAAATGAACAAACAAACAAAAGAAAATTAATCTGGAATTTTTTTTATGAAATACTTAGATAGATTTAACAATGCACATAGTATATTCATTTAAATGACAATATCATAAATAGATTAGATAAAATAAACCATGTGCATGAGTTGAAATTCTTTTGATTTGTGGTTATGAGAAAAGCAACTAGATCTGATGAAATTTGTCAACTGACAACAATCATGATCTGTAATTGCAATTATTTCACAAAATAAATCTGATTATCAAAGCAAGTACTGTGTAGAATAACTAAAATATGCCTAAATATGTTTCCCATGACCAAAACAACACTCAAATTCCCAGACTCATAGTCCTTTTAATGTCATCTTAAATAAAGTCACTTTAAACTAAACAGAATACAGGATAGATTGACTAATACGGTAATAACTGGAAGCGACTGAGGTGAAAACACCTGAGAAAATGAACGCTAATGAGCAATCATAACTTAATAAAGATTTATAACTATAGTTTCTTACACCACAAACAATGTGACACACACTTGGGTAGATTTTAGACATAAAAAGCTATTGTACCCCTGCACTTCATTATTATCATTCTAAGTCTTCATTCATATGCTGTGTGTGTATCTGTGCATTACCCTCAATCTCCGCTCATATGCTGTGTAATTCCCTTTGGCCTGTTCGCGTCTCTGTCTCCACTCTATCAGGCTGTGAGCTGGTTCCCCCGGCAGGGTGATGTTGCACCTTCCCACTGTGGGATGGACGAGGCCTGCCGATGCCCCCGCCAACAGCCCTGATGCCACGGCTGGTTCGGTGCTGAGAGAAACATCCATCCCGCTGGCATACGTCACCCAGAGAGAGCCATCATCTCGAACGCCGTACACACTGACAGAGTGAGCTATACAGAGACAAAGACATTTAAAGGCATTACATATATTACATTACAAGGGTTAGTTCAACCAAAAATAAAAATTCTGTCAATAATTACTCACCCTCATGTTGTGCCAAACCCCAAATGTGATACCTTTGTTCATCTTCGAAAAACAAATGAAGATATTTTGGATGAAATCTAAGATCTCTCTCATCCTCCATAGCCAGCAATGGTCCTGGCTCATTCAAAGTCCAGAAAGGAACCAAAAAAATCATCAAAACACTCTTCAGTGGTTCAATCTAAATATTATGACGCTACAAGAATATTTTTGTGCGCACATAAAACTAATATAATGACTTTATTCAACAGTTTCTTCTCCTCAATGTCAGTATATTGTGCACATACATGAGCACTTTGCATTGATGTATACCCTGTATGTCTGTGCACACGAGCATCCGAGGTATACATCAGCACATTGTATTTACTGTATGAGTGCACATACTCGTAGCTTGATAACATCCCAATTGAGCCACTGAAGGCATATGGTCTGTTTTGAGGATGTTTCATAGTTTTTTTCTGTACTTTGAATGATTATTGTTGTTTATGGAGAATGAGAGAGCTCTCGAATTTCATTTAAAATATCTAAAATTGTGTTCCAAAGGTCTCAGGAGTTTGGAACAACACGAGCGTGAATAATTAATAACAGAATCATTCTGAAGTGAACTTAATCCCTCCCACAATGCATTGCAATAATGAGTGTACAACAGATGTGCACTCAGTGGCTAAAGAATACCCATATTGCACTCCTCTAGCTCCTTTAATTTCACAGGACCTTTAAGTGTAGCTGAATTGTTTAAATACATTTTGGGACCAGAGTATTTGCAACAAATGATCTACAGATTCACACACACACACACACACACACACACACACACACACACACACA
>CAIGQW010005185.1:1247386-1262223 GCA_903798125.1 Danio choprae | reverse complement strand
CACACACACACACACACACACACACACACACACACACACACACACACCGTCATTTCTCTCCATCTCTTTCAGTTTTAATGTGCTTTATTGGCGTAACAAATAAAGCTGCATTTGCATTGCCAATGCATTTGCAGCTAAACGGCAGATGATGAGGAACGGTGCAATGAAGAAAGACGAGCTTGACTGTCTCAGGCAGTATATTCCTCTGTGTGTGATCACTCTGTTCTGAGAATCTTAAATGTATGCAAATTATCTTATGTATGCAGATTTATGCGAAATGACATCAGATATGCAAAAAAAAAAATCGGTATTCCTTTTCACTGTTCATCCAATTTCTCTCTTTCATTTGTCTTGTTCTATTCGAATGCTTGCAAATCACCTTGAGGTGTGCAAGGCAACTGACTTTTACATTTAAATCATGCCGTGCGCAAATGTGCATTGTTACAGTTTAATTAAAACTGATCTTTAGCACAAATACACCTCCAGGCCACTAACATCAGGAAACAATCGCTGGCCTCATTGCTGTCAAAGACTTCATTGCTCTTTATTGTTATTGTTTCTTTTGAGATGTCTGTTCCACAGGTCTTTAATAGCGCACGGTTTATAAGGTGCAAACTGTGCTTTGAATGGAATATTGGGCTACTGTTGTTCAGTATGCACCATATACTACCACATAATCATTACGGCCATTTCAGTTCGACAGTTTTCTTTACATCTCATTGCACTCATCAACAAGTAAGTATTTGTCATTTAGCATTTGGGAGCATTAATTGGTCACACTTTACAATAAGTTTACATTAGTTTATGTAATTACCATCATGAAATAGTATTGAACAGTACTTGTACAGCATTTATTAATCATTTACTAGTGCATTATTAAAAAATCCAAATTCTTGTTTGCTTGTATTAGTAAATTCATTGTGAGGTAACGAACTAACACTGAACAACTTTATTACCATAACATTATATACACACACCATAATATGGTAATAACATAACATTAACAAAGATAGATAAATGCTGTATTAAAATGTATTGTACATTGTTTGTTTATGTTCATAAATAGATTAAATAACTAATGCAACCTTACTGTTAGGTATTAACCTTAAATAATGAGAAGAGAGTTATAATAATTGTAAATCAGTAGACTGCTACAAACTAACAAAATATTTGTTAAATTACATGCATGAAAATATGATGATCTGCCTTGGTTGATGTCAAAATTGCACATGAAACATATTTAAAATGTTTGTTTATTTGTTTAAATTTATTTCCGAAGGGGTTCCAAGCAAAATAATGTATTTAATTTAATAAATAAATAAATATTAAAGTAAAATAAGGTAATAAAAGAAACAATTCAAAACTGAAGTATTTAATATGATATATACGGAATATTCATTTATAAATGTAACATTTTCAGTTTGTCTGTTAATTTTGTCTGTTTCGTTTTTGTATCTTTTGTAGAGATCTCGATAAAAGTCTCACCAATCGTGTTGATGGTACCTCTGGCTAAATTGTCTGACTGGAAATTGAATGTCAAGTCGAGTGCATTGCATTCTGGGATACAGTAATCTGTGCAGTGTCTTCTAGTGTTCTACCACTCGTTTAGTCAAATGCAAGAGGTCATCTGGGTATTCCATGCATACAGAACATGGCATACATACAATTTACGGCCGCAGCAGTAGAGTATGCAGTATGCTATTTGGAACACCTCCACACAAATAAGCAGGTTATGAATTTTTTTTTTTGCTGCATGTCGCTTACTGATATTTTTGTCCTCCAGAGGGATTTCAAGTGGGAACGTGCTTATATAACCATCTCTCTCACACACACACACACACACACACACACACACACACACACACACACACACACATCAGAGTTTGTTATGGCAAATAGCACTGTGTGTGTTTGTGTGTGTATTAGCAGCTTTCCGTTCCCTTCTCTAATTTGCTCTCTTTATTCTCGCTCTCTCCCTCTAATGAGAATCATAGAGATAAGCAGACATATTGGTCTGTTCTCTTGTTGATTTACTCTGGGAGCCATCGAGCCTCTCTCTTTCTCTCTCTCGCACACTCACATACGTCAAAACACTCATGCATGCGTGCAGTCCAAAATATTTAAATGTTTTATATGGATTCAGGTTCTACTAACAGGATCCACATATTTTTGGAGACATTATACGACAAGAATCCGCCCACATACTGCATCTCAAGCGAACGCCAGTAAACTGACAGTTCACACATATCAGTATGGATAAGGGAAACATCACCTTCTCCATATGGATAAACTGCATATAATAGCTGACATACAGCAGTACTTCACCAGTTGCACCGCCTGTTTCTTTCCCAGCCCACACTGCAAAAAAACTGAATATGTGCAGTTGTTCCCTTAGGGAGCTTATTTCTGCCTGTCATGACCCTTCAAATGACTACAACTAATGCAGTCAGGGTGACTCGATCATAATAAATCATATTTTGGAGCAAACAATATATTCATTTTTGTATTTTGTAACTGAAAATGAAAACAAAAGCTGTATACTTATAAATGAGCACCTTCGTTTGACTAAATTGGCAGACAAATAATCAGATTTTGTAAATTATAAATGAGTGAATAACAACCAGGGCGGCGCAGTGGCTCAGTGGTTAGCACTGTCACCTCACAGCAAGAAGGTCACTGGTTCTAGCCCTGGCTGGGGCTCGTGTTCTCCTCATGTTGTCATGTTACTATGTAATTTATACATAGTAATTTGTTTCAAAATTATAACATCTTCATTTTGGACTTTTAAATATATAATTATGGCTCATAATTTTTCAGTGCTCGCTCAGCATGAATGAGTACACCCCTCACAGATCTCTCTTTCAAATTAAGATTTTCTATAGGATGCTATACATTAATATATTTGTGTATATACATTAGATTAGGCAGTACCAAAGCCAAAACCGGAACTATTCTAACAACAACAACAACAACAAAAAACTTTGGATCACAATCCAAAAATTAGTACACCCAAATTAATATATTGGGGTAAAATATTAGATCAATTTTAACAAAACATAAAAAAAATAAATGTAACTGAAATTGTATAGTTTGTTTTTGTTCTTAAAATAACTCATTTGGATTTAAATGTATTATCTGTCTATTCCTAAAGATATTAGCTGACCAAACTCTTATTTTAATGGATATACATGGTAAATAAAACTTGTTTACAAAGTCTTGTTTAAATGCACCAAAAAGTACTGGCTATATTCACTGAGAACTACTCATTTATGCTTAGCACTGTACATTTTTATGTATTTATAACATTGTATATGGACATCTTTTTATCATGTTGCATATTTTGCCATAAAAAGTTGATATTTCTGTATAATCGTTTAGATTTTCCCCTCACGCTGCATTATTGTTTTACTGTTTAAATTGAGTTGATAATCAATTAATAAGCCTCTAATAGAATATGCAATGGCAGACTGCCATTATGTAATCTGATCTGTATCATTTTTCCTGAGAAATAACAGTGGAAACATTCAATAGCTTTTTTTTATGGCTAAGACTGATGTATGTGCCAATGCACAAACCGACTTTTAAAAGTAAATCTATTCTGAGAAAAGTAAAAAAGCTTTCACCCCAGACTCGGCATCGTCTTGTTTATTTATTTGTAACATTTTAATCTAGCGTTTATTCATGTTTGTGCCTTTAAATGCTGAGCACAGGTCAGCAAATAAATACGGATCACGTTGTGCTGTAAACCAGATACAAAAACACACACTATCCTTGTTGCTGAAATTCTATCTGCCTCAATAAGCCTGTTTACAAATGCATCTTGTTATGGGTGCTAATTACGAGGCATATTACCCACTTAACGAGCATAACGAGCTTAATTATTTATTCTGCCTTTAGAGGGGTTTGCCTCCCTCTGCCCTTCAAAGGGTCTTGAAGACACACAGAGACCCCCAGGTCCAGAAAAATCACTTTCGAGCTCATCTTCTGAAATGCTGTTGCTTAAATGTTGCTTAGACTCCAAATGATCAGAGGAGCAGCTAATCGTCGCACACATTTATTCAAATTTAAAAGCAGAGCACATTAATTTAGACTTCAGGATCTCGTCTTTGAGCCTGCTGGACTCGGGGCTGAATAGAGCATGTCTAGCTGCTATTTCTTTCTCTATTTCTCTTAAACCCCACAGCTGGCATCAGACCAGACTGCGAGCACCCAATCCTGCAGGGAGCTGTGAATTAATGTGCCCTTTTCTCCTTCTATCTCTCTCCATCCTGAATCCGGGATTTCAGTAAATCAGAGTGTTGCACACACAGTCTGAGCTTGTAGAGCACATACACACATACAGAGACATACAGTGCGGACACATACTGTACGGCAGGGTCCCAGAGGAATTGCTCAGCGGTTGCTCCATCAGGATACTTAATGGAGTATCCTACTTAAGGGAGTACAATGGCTTCTTGGCTCATTTTTCTTAAAATGCTTTAATCATTGGATGACTAATTAAACCCAAAAAGGAAAGAAGATAAATGTATTGTTAAATGTTTCCATTTTTAAATGAAACAATAATACAATTTGTATTATTACAATAATACAATTAAAAATGTTTTTTTATTCTTATTTTTCTTATTCTTTTTTAATTCTGTAATACTCAATACTCATTACAGATTTTTTCTTTCTTATTTTTATACATTTTATTAGGAATTTTATCAAAACCTTTAAAAAGGGTTTAATGTTCTTAAAGCTGCACTTATTTAACATAGCGCAGAAATAATATATTAAATGTAATTTCATACTTTGATACGAAAGCTGACTTGTAAGTAGACATCATAACTTTAATCTTAAGTGTCAAATGATCCTTCAGAAATCATTAACATGCTAATTAGGTGCTTAAATATCAGGACACTTCTGAATATTTTCATGATTCACTGATGAATAGTTTAATAATTAAATATAACAACATTTGATTGCAATTAAAATAAAAAAATATTTACAGAAAATAAACCAAAAGTTAACCTAATTATATAAGATACCTAAATACCTAAATGTACATTAATACAAATTCCTTGGAGATTTATAAAATGAATTCACAATTTTATATGATGAGCTGAAACATTTTATATCAGGTTGAAATTGTGAGTATTAGTATTCATGGGGTATGAACAAAGTATTATTATTATTTTATATATATATTTTTTATAAACCCTTATCCTTAATCCTTCTCCAGTAAATCACAAAATGGGAAGGTTTCAGATCTTTAGATATTTTTGTAAACCATAAGGGCCTTGGATTCACTAAAGCAAACTAAAAACTACTTTAGGTTGATGCTCGGACAAAACTTGATATTTGAGCAACAAATACAGCGGGTGGTAAAACCAGTCTGAAAATGCTCAAAAATCATTATTTACAGATGCTGAAAGCGTCAAACCTGCCAGTACATTTTCCTGTAATGTTCCATCACATCTCTTGGGGATAAAACCTTCTTTTCAAAACAAACAGTGTATTTTTTTATAAGATCTCGATTTTGATTTTGTTGTATCTTTTTGGCTTGTTTACCGGCTCCCTGTATGAAGCTCTGGGCCTTCGGTAGTTGAAGCTAGCCGAAGACTATCCATTTTTACTGCACTAAAGAGATCATAGTCACGGAAGATGCTGCCGTGCTGCAGAGATCAATACTGCATCACTCTGAGTTTCTATGTGTATAAAGAGATATTGATTATAAAAACATTCTGTATATTGAGATTAATTGAATCAACAGCGAGCCAAAGTCAAGCCACACAGCACCGTACAGAACTGTCAAGCCTCGTATTTAAGTGACACATATCAGCGACACGGGTCAGTTTAGCCAAATTAAACACAAGAAAAGATGGTCATGCAGAATTGGTAATGCTTTGGTTGCAGTCTATTTGCACGGACCCCCTCATGGCCCGAGAACACAGAAGGTCGGATTGCAGTTATTGAAGCTCTCAGCATTTCGGTCAGAGCCTGTTACAGATAATAGACTTCAGTAAAAAACACTTTAACAAAGGCAGAAACGGTTATTTCGCCCCGAGACGCTCTACGGAAGGCTTTTATCCATCAGTTTGCCCGATAAAAATGCATATGGATTGCTGGAGTGAGTGTAAAAAGGCTTAAATCAGTTTTAAATATGATTTAGAGTTTGATCTGAAACGCAGCTCTTTGCCGAGCAGTCCGAAATCAAAGCGCGCACGCACACACATAGCATTCCTGCTCCGGGATTCTTTATGAATTCAATCCTCATGGGGTTTACAAGTAAGTGGAGGCTTTTAACTGCGACAGTTGAGTGAGTGAGTTACTGTGTGTGTGTGTGTGTGTGTGTGTGAGACAGAGAGTGCACAATGAGGCTTGAAGGATAAGAGAACATATGTGCCTGTAAGCCACGCCCCCGTCTGTCCGTCAGCCTGACTGACGGCTTTAAAGAGACAGTGGCAGTGATGGATAGGCGGGACTAATAGCTGCTCCGCCTGATTTAGCAAAAAGGGAAGACATCTTTCATTTATCTTACTTTTTCCACTTCTCTCGCAGAAATATGCAGCTATTTTTTCTCAGCGCGCTTCCAATAACCACTCCGCCTCGCTCGCTTTTTGACTCGAGGAACGCAGCGTGTGTGTGTGCACTGTGTTCTCACCCCTGGGGTTGCTGAGCGCTGCTTCAGTGGCCTTGCCTCCATCACCGCACTGGTTGGGGTGGAAGGGTGTGCATTGCTCCCCGCTGCCAGCCACCACCTCCACATTCCTGCTGAGATCTTTGGGTTCAGTCAGAGTCTTCAGGCGGTACAGCTTCCCGCTGCTGGTGTCCGACAGGTAAAGCGACTCGCGCACGGGATCCATAGACAGGTAGTACTTATGAGCCGGACTGGAGCTGGAGGAAGAGAATTTTAACTGGGGTTTATGACAAAGCAGGGCTCCACACACATATTGGCACCGTACTTATGCTGAAACTATTTCATAAAGTCGAAATCCATACTGAAAAAACAAGCACATACAGGCTCACACTCACACAAGTTTAGAGTAAAAAAAAAACACCCTCCAGGTCTCAGCGCCTTGCAGAAATTTCAATCATTCTGAACCTGAGCTCCGATCAAAACTTCCAGCCCCTCCAGCGCGTCGGACCCCTGCTAGTCTATAATCTTCCCTTCCTTTCCTTCCATCCGGTTCAGCCCTAAAAGCAAATCTACCTGCTGCCTCTTTCTCATCTGTTCCTAAGGCAGAATGAAAGGAAGGATATATATATATAAAAAAGCCCTGGATTTTCTTAAAGAGAGATACATTGTCCTCCACAAAATTTGATGAGGTCTTTTTTTTGTCTTTTGAAAACAGCAGTGTTTTTCAGATTGTGCTCTCCTTGTCAAAGCCAACCACGTCCTCTGACACACCACCTGTGGACTCTGAGTTTGGTGCTTGAAGATTATGAGGCATTCTGCTGCTCTGACATTTAAGCAAGTTGATTCACTCTTTTGGCTTTAAGGGCAGCAGAGTGCTTAGAATTGTGTAGAGGCCATGAGGTCAGAGTAGAGGGCGGCAGCTTCTGTTGCTCAACCACTTGCAACACTTGGGATGAACAGACAGATAAAGTATACACTTACTGTACTTTTGGAATTTTTTCAATTTTTCACAAAAGTTTTCATTTGTTTTCACAAACTATTTTACAACAATGGTAAAGCACATTGAAATTCCTTAGAAAGCTGTTTTTGTTATACTATAAAAGGATTTCTGTTGTTCAACCAATAGTAACATAAGGGTCGTGGGTTAAGTTGTGACCCATTTCTTTTAAAGCCCTCTTTTAAAGTTTGTGGCTTTTGATAAAACGTCTCTCAGATGTAAATACTTTGTACATTTATCAAGTTTACATTTACAGTTAAAGTCAAAATTATAAGTTCTCCTGTGAATTGTTTCTTTTTCAAATATTTCCCAAATGATGTTTAACGAAGCAAGGAATTTTTTCCAGTATTTCTTACAATATTTTTTCTTCTGGAGAAAGTCTTTATTTTGACTATTGTAAAAGCAGTTTTTAATTTTTGTAAAACAATTTTAGGGTCAATATTATTTTTTTCGATTGTCTACAGAACAAACCACTGTTATACAATGATTTGCCTAATTACCCTAACTTGCCTAATTAACCTAATTAAGCATTTAAATTGCACTTTAATCTGAATACTAGTATCTTGAAAAATATCTAGTAAAATATTATGTACTGTCATCATGGGAAAGATAAAACAAGTAATAGAAAATTAAAACTAGTTATTAAAACTATTATGTTTAGAAATGTGTTGAAAAAAATCTTCATTCAGTTAAACAGAAATTGGGGAAAAAATATTCAGGAGGGCTAATAATTCTGACTTCAACGGTATATGGGAATGGTATTCATATTTTTAGTATCATGTAGCTCAACCACTAGCACATAAAAGTCGATCCACAGTCTGATTAATTGAACTACTGAAAGTACTGTTAGTGGCTTTTGATAAAAGGTTTGCACAAATGTAAGTAGTTAATAAACAATAATAATAATTCTAGACATTATACTAATTCTTTTGTAAATAGTTACTTTACAAAGCTATTAACCAGATTTAAATCAGCACCTTAAATAGTAAAATACATTATTATTCCTTTCAAAGCTGTTTTTGCTATATTAAAAGGGAATAGCTCTGTAGCCGAACCTCTAACACCACCAAGGTCATGGGTTCTTGATAGAAGTGTCTCACAAATGTAAATAGTTACTTCACAAAGCCATTAATCAAATTGACATCAATAGATAAAGCTGTTTTTGTTATAATAAAAGGTTTCTGTAGCTCAACCACTAGTAACACAAAGGTCATTAGTTCAGTTCCCTGGGAATTGGCAGACTGAACAAGCGAGCACTTTTGAAGCACTGTTAGTGGCTTTGGATAAAAGGCCTCACAGATGTAATTAGTTACTTCACACACCATTAAAAATGAATATCTACTGTATACTCAAATGTTAATAGACATTAGTTTAAAGCTGTATTTGTTATAATAAAAAAGGAAGCTCAATGACTAGTAATACAAAGCTTCTGGGTTCAATTCTCTGGAGATCTTTTTAAAACAAATGTTTTTAACACAAATTTAAAAAGTTACTGAAGAACAGTAATACTATTAATAATAATAAAGGGAAAAAACACTAGTAGGCCTATTGATAAAACCCTATTAACAACTTTCGATAAAGTGCACCTGGTTGCCTTAAATTTTTAAGCTGAATCAAATAAAACTTATGAGTCCATTGAACTCATATTATGTTAAACTGACTTGTTAAAGTTAACTTACAAAATTAAGTTAGAACATGATTCACTTTAATAAGTTTGATAAGTTACAATGAACTAAAAACATATGCTGTCATGACTAATTGATCATATCATTTTGTACAGTGCAGAAAAATGTAAATAGTTGCTTCACAAAGCCATTTAACAAATTTACATCAGCAATGAAATCCATAAAGAAATTAATATTTCTTATTAATAATGAATAATATTTCATTAATATTTAAAGCTGTTTTTTGTTATAATAAGGAACAGCTCCTAGTTCAACCCTTTCAATTTCAATAAAAATGTCACACAAATGTACTGTTAATAGTTGCTCCACAAAGCTCCAAAGGTTCACTTCCATGAGAACACAAGACAATTGTACACATTTAATGCACGGGTAAATTAAGAGGATCCCGCATGTAAATAGTTACTTTACAAAACTAATAACCAAATTTAGATCAGTACTGAAATGGAAAGCGAGATTGGCATTTCTATCAGAGCTGTTCTTGTTATAAAAAAAGGCTAAAAGTCACCCGCTCAAACTGTCTGTGTTTACTGACAGATTGATGAAATTGAAAATGTTAATACCGTAAGGCTCTTTTGAGTCTTTGCGAGGTGAAATCAGACTCTGGGTTTGATCAGAAGCGCTATCTCTAAAAGACGGCTGAAGGTAGGATTTCCCCCTTGCTGTGGGATGTAATACTGTGTGCAAACACACAAGCGAACGCAAAGATAAAGGATTACAGTGCGCTTGTCAGTGTTAGTCTGTGGGCCAGAGGTCTATCCCGCACTCTAACTCCCTCTCTGCGGGGGGCGCCGTTTCTAAATTCACATGAAACGAGGGAGATCTAGACGATAAGCGGCAGACTGCGGTGTGACGCTGCCAGCGGTTTGCTGAGAAAAGCTGTTAGTGTTCAATCCATCGACCAGAAAAACGCCTCAGATGAATTCCTGACCGCACGCTGAAGATTACAAGCAACAGTAGTCACTATGTGGCTTCATAACACAAACAGCCACACCAAAACACGTCCACTGATGCACAAATACACTGACACATAAACAATACACAGATGGATGCACGATTACAGACATAGATACCATGCATTGCCACGTAAAAAGTCAAATGATAACACATGGTCAACAAAAACAAGATGAGTAATTAAAAGGTAAACAAATCAAACCAATGAATACATAAAAGTAATGAAATAAAGGAGGAGGCAATCAAGCCAACAAATAAATTAAATTGCTTTGAGCTTACTAGTTGTTTTTTTTGCATTATTGTTATTCTGTGTAGGAGCATTTCTGTTTAGAGCTGTAGGATGTTGTGACATTGATGGGGAATGCAGCAATTTACTAAATGTGTTAATTAATTTAAAGCATTTTATTTTCAAGAGAAAAGACCCAATTTGAAGCTTTTAATTGTGTTGACTCACTATCGGAGCTGCTGTCTCTAAATCTTTTGTTTTGCATTTGAGACTCAAGTCACTTAACGTCTAGTTCCTCTGAGGTTGATCCATGGATGAATGGAGATTCAAAATAAAAATAATGAATTCAAGCACGGCCTCACAGTGGCACAGTGGGTAGCACGTTCGCCTCACAGCAAGAAGGTCGCTGATCGCTGGTTCGAGCCTCGGCTGGGTCAGTTGGCCTTTCTGTGTGGAGTTTGCATGTTCTCCCTGTGTTGGCGTGGGTTTCCTCCGGGTGCTCCGGTTTCCCCCACAAGTCCAAAGACATGCGCTATAGGTGAATTGGGTAAGCTAAATTGTCCGTAGTGCATGAGTGTGAATGGGTGTGTACGGATGTGTCCCAGAGATGGGTTGCAGCTGGAAGGGCATCCGCTGCGTAAAACATATGCTGGATAAGTTGGCGGTTCATTCCGCTGTGGCGCCCCCAGATTAATAAAGGGACTAAGCCGAAATGAAAATGAATGAATGAATGAATTCAAGCACAGGTACAGTGTACAAATGACTGAAGACCATAAGGTGATGTCAGTTCTGAAAAGAGACATACCTGTGTCTAATGTCACGATTTCTGGACGCGTAACATGAAAAAAAAAAAAAAAGTTGACAATTAAAATTGAATTCAACAATAATAACAGATATTGCTCTAATGATTGTCACAACGAAACATTTAAACGCAATTAAAAGCGGATACTGAAATATATATATATTTTTTAATGATCAATTTGCAGGTTATTTGACACAACATTCATTGAAGTGTTTGATTTATTAAAATATTTTATTAGCAGGAAGCTTTTCATTAATAAACAAGAATTAAATCAAAATACTTAAATGAGATTACAAGATAATACAAAAATAATATTCAAATAAATAAACAAAGGTAAATAAAAACCATCAAATCGCTACTAGTAAAATAGTG
The DNA here is from genome assembly GCA_903798125.1 of Danio choprae. Lineage (NCBI taxonomy): Eukaryota > Metazoa > Chordata > Actinopteri > Cypriniformes > Danionidae > Danio > Danio choprae. Next base: position 1,250,571 of record CAIGQW010005185.1, on the reverse strand, counting down.
AGCTACTTAACACTTGATATTCATATATTACTAGGAAGAAAAAACTAGTTTAAAACAACAGAGCATATATTGAGCAGTTACTTATATAAAAAATAGCTGAAGTGATTGATTTGCAGATAGAGGATGGCAGACCTGAGCTCCAAGATGCTGATGGCGAATCCATTCGGCAGAATCCTGCGGATGTAGTTAAAATCACCTACATACACACTTCCATCCGAACCGCAGGCCAGAGCGATGGGGGCAAACAGTTTTTGCTCCACCGCCGGGCCGTTGCAGTTTGGACAGGGGATTGCGCGAACCACCCCAGTCCCCATCACTGTGGAGATGACCAGGGGCTGCTGGGAAATAAAGACATTCTCTCCATTACCTTTATGAAGGATACCTGCAGAAAAAAAGAAAGACACAATATAAGATTGAAGCCATTCTATATCAATGATGAAATGTGATGGTGCTAAAAGACCCTGTAGAAACAAACTAAAGAAAAAAAATGATATAAAGGGCCATCATGGGAGCTTTCAAGAACTAACAAAACATATTGATCGGGAAGATGTTAGATGTATGTTGAGCATCTTTTTTGGGGGAAACACTGCCCTCTTGCTATCTGAAGGTCATGGGTTAAGATATATTTTTTATAAACCATTTTTCTACATTTAGATATAGAGTCTCAGGTCACTCCTACCCTAAACTGAGAATTTCCATCTGAAAAAAATCTTAACGGATCATAAAACAATTCTTTAAAGACGATAAAACTATGATCATCTAAAATATTGATGAGTTAAGTGTTATGTATATTAACTCTGCCACAGTGTTAATTTCATGGCCATTTACAGCTATTTTGGGGTATTAATTAGTAATTATTATTAACATTTGTTTCTGAAATGACTCAAATGAGACTACAGATTAATAAAATCTCAATCAGTTTTCAATAACAAAAACTAGTGATTATGTATAGGCATTTTCACAGTTGGTTAGGATTTAACCAAATGTAAACAGTTGGAAGTATACTTTGTCTCAGTAAACTCTCCCTGCTTTCTTTTATTATAATCAAACAACATTTTACTGAATAGAAGACAGTGTTCTTCTTTATGATCAGTTTTAATTCAATGTCATTGGTCACAGCTGATACATCTGTTTGTATTACATGTCAATCCTTAATATCATTCATATTAAAAAGTATTTTCTCCAGCAGTATATCAGTTTAGAATTTTTGGAGAAATTATTAATGAATTACAATCATCAACAATTACTAATGAACAAAATATGTTAGGTTTGTCAGCTAAACAACATACTGTACATTTAGACAACTATAATCTCATGATATTCAGACAACTGAAATGATTAAAACAAAAGCAAACAAAAATACAGATGACTGAAATATACAACAGCATTTAAGTCAAAAGACTAGACCTAAAACTAAATCAGAATCTGCTATCAAATTTAACACTGCGTTTGTGTTGTCATTTCCAACATGGTCAAAATTGTTGCTATCATAACATTTATTAATAATAAATAATCAAAGCCTTGCGTTTTTCAATACAAATGAAACAACCTCTTGTGGAGAGCATGACTGAGATTAAATATTAGATGGGGAAACCCATGGCAAATACTACTTGTTAATTAAATATTTATAATGTATAACTCAGCATATTTGAGTACACCCCATTTTGAAAATGAATATTTGTATCCATTTCTCAGTGAATATGGGTAATATACTGTATATTGGTGCATTTGAACAAAACAGATTTATTAAACAGATATATTTATTAAAATAATATTTTAGTCACAGAACATCTTTAGAAATGGAAACATAATACATTTAAATTCACCCAAATAATGAAAAAACAAAATCAACAAAATGTTATATATTTTTAGTTTCTCTTGATTTTTGATATTTTTGAAAATTTTATTTAATATTTTTCCCTAACATATAAATTTGGGCTACTATTTTTGAACCATTATTGTAAGTTATTTTGTTAGATTAGCTCCAGATTTGGCTTCAGTACTGACTAAACTAATGTATATGCACAAATATACTTGTCAGGTTTTGTGTTGTGTTCCATGTTCACAGCAAAAAGACGAGTGTTGAATTAACTCTCACAGTATTGATTTCATCACTTTTTATGAGTTTATATAGCTCCACACTTTCTGGAGTTAAATTAACATTATACAAATACATAAAAATATAAGATAGAGTTGTTTTTTTTTACTCCCAAAAAGTGTTAAAACAACTGTTATGCATATATCATAATTGAATAAATATAATAGCTTAAAATGTACTTACCGCCAAAAACTACACCATGCTGTTAACGATTTCTCTAAGAGACAGACTAACTTGAAATGTGTGGGGGGCTGAGTGCTTGGGCGGAGTATCATCATAACTCCTCGTAGGAGTTAAAGCAAATCTGATAATCAATTTTTTTAAATGACTCCAACACTTGACACGATTCTACATTATATGTGTTAAAATTACATTTTGAGAGTTGAAATTAACTCAGAAAGATTTAACATTGAAATTTCAACTCCCCAGTTTTTGCTGTGTTTGCGTCATGTGACTTCCCAGTGTGTTCCATGTGCTCCTGTGTGTTTCCATGTGCTTCTGTTATGTCATGTAATTCCTTTGTTCTGTGTTCCCGCCGTTTGTAGTGTTCATGAGTTCCACCTGTGTTCACCCCCTGTGTGTATTCAGTGTGATTACATCCTTGTGTATTTATACCCCTTAGTTTGGTTTAGTCCCTTGTCCGGTATTGATCATCATTCCTGTGAATTGTCTTCCTGAGTGGTCCTATGTGTGATTCCTGTGTTCCAGTAGTGAGTGTTCTGTTTGTAATAAATCTGCGTGTTTTGATAAACTCCTGCGATTCCAGTGCGTTTATGAGAGTGAAGTGAGCCAAGTCATGACACTAATATTGTAAAGCATCCTATAGAAAATATTAACTTAAATGAGAGATTTGTGGGGGTTCATATATGCTGAGCACTGTATATATAAGAGCATATCAATTCTAAATATAAGCTGTAATTTAGTAATGCCTGCAAAAAAATTAATTATGCATATTTTGGATACTTTAAAATTCTAAAAAGTTAATTTTTTATTTATTTCAAAAATAATGTAAAATAGTATATACACTGTAATGCATATACCACACACACACACACACACACACACACACACACACACACACACACAC
>CAIGQW010005185.1:1200011-1216000 GCA_903798125.1 Danio choprae | reverse complement strand
TGTGTGTGTGTGTGTGTGTGTGTGTGTGTGTGTGTGTGTGTGTGTGTTGGAGAGAGAGTCTTCTAGACTTTTAGACATTATACTTATTTTTTTGAGCTTCATGATACGTTGCCCCATAATAACAGTGCAGCACGGCAAACATTTTATTACGTGTGTGAGTTTTTGGAGTGTGTAGCAAAGGTACGTGTCTGTTGGTGTGTGTTTCTCGCTTCAGAGGGATAAATGTGAGGTGTTTTTGTATGAGTGCAATGACCCAGATAGCTGATAGTATCCAGGGGACTAAGTAAGATGGTTTCAGCGAGACCTCCATCTATCCAAACTAAAAATGTCAGCTCAAGAGGTAAAATGTCCTGCCACATCAGCCAGCTTTAATTATCCTGATTTATGGTGCTAAGATGTGCTTCAACATCTGTCACCAGAGATGTCGGAAATGGAAGATACTGTAATGTTAAAGGAATTCAAATGTCGTTATACATTTTTATTTAATTTAACTTGATGAAATGATTATTTTTTCATGCAAAAATGTGAAATGAGGAAGCATTTTAAGTAGCTTTTTAGCAAAGTCTGTGAAATACTGTGACACTGCAGTCGGAAATTAGCATATCTTGTAATGTTTTTTTTGGCATAACGTACACTGCATAGGTGGGTGGTTATATGTTAATGAATTTGAGTTTCCTCCAAAGATTTCAAGATGAGCTGTTTTCATAGTATTTTGGGAATAGCAAAAAAAAAGGTTCTTTATAGGAAAGTTCATAAAGTTTCTTTATTAGTTTCATAGTCCTTGACCTCTTTTTTCAAAAGATGGAGGACAATTGATTCTTTTTTTTAAAGAAACATTAAGTGAATTAAAACAAACTGAATGCAGTTAATGGCTCTGCTGTGCTGAGACTTGAAGGATAAACAGTGACATCAAAAACGCTGAAAACTTCCTAGCTTATCTGTCTAAACATCCATGACAACTAGGACTGCACGATATTGGAAAAAACATATTTTTAATTTCAATTTTATTTTTATTTAATGAACAAATTATCAGCATAGATAAATAAAGTAGAGCAACGATATAAATAAACAGTATTCAGGTACAGAAATAAAATAATCAGATGTACAATAAAGTTGTAGAGTCTTCATTGTATAAATAATTAAATAAAATTAATCTTTGTTAAATCTGCATAATGTAATAATTCCTTGTGCCCAAATGCTTTAAACTCACTTAAAATGCTGACTGATAACACGCGAATGATGAACAATTTGTTATGGTTACACTGAAACGACTCCACAAGTTTGATGTGTTCTGAACTGTTTACCTGGTCAACTATAATCCAGACTCCACAATGCAGATCCTGCAATGTGACTTGTAGATTCACACATTGCGATATCGATGCTAAAATGATATATTGTGCAGCCCTATGACCACCATTTATTTCAGAAATGATTTGTATTGGATGTGGATTTACTGAATGTGAAACACTTGTAAATGACTGGTGGTCTTGCATTTGTACTTCTTTTACTTTGAATTTTCAAATAAGTGTACTTTATCGGAGTATTTTAATTTTGAAAAACTTTTACTTCCAAAGCATTTTTATCATTTTAAGCATTTTTTACTCACAATTTTTGAACTCTCACCATGTCATACAGCCAAACAAAGTCTCTTTATTTAGAAAGAAATATTTAGAAAACCTTATATATTGAGAGGGACATTTCAGAAAATTGGTTAATTTGGATGCAGAATGACCCTATGACCCCCGAATGAACTTTTGTACTTTTGTTCAAGTAAGATTGAAAGTACTTACTTCTTTCATTAATACTTTATATTTGTTCTACAGTAGCATTTTCTGAAGGTATCTGCACTCTTATTACCTTTTTGTAGCTTTTGACAATCTTTGTACTTAAAGGTACATATTAATACCTAAAGGTTGCAATTTTGGACTTTTTATGTACCATTATGTGCCTTAAATGTACCAGTATGGGTCCTTAAAGTTCAAACATGCACCTTTTTGAAAAGGTACAGCCTCAGTGGTAGCTTTTGTACCATTATTTCTAAGAGTGTGTACCTTTACTGAAGTACATGATTTGTGTACTTTGTGGACCAGCAGTAAATGATGGAGGGATGCAGGAATGGAGTGGTCCAGGACATGACAGTACAGAAAGATGCGTGGTCCATGTGGATGAGCGTGACGTCAGAGGAGAAGGCAGGGTTAGACATAAAACATTAAAAGCAAAAAAGGAAAGAACAGGAAACTGTAGACATATGCGTATGTCTCTGCGTGTGGGCGAAATTTTCTCTCTGGTGAATCTGGCGTCCGCTGCTCTATTATTCATTTTCACTTTATACACACACATGCTGTTTCTGATGTTTCCCTCTACCTGACGCATACATAATACAGCAGCTAAATATGCATACTACTGTATATGTGCAGACGCATACACGCATCTACATTTTTACTAGGGCTGTCAGTCTCCTATAAATGATTTCATGCTTAGTCATGGCTTTCATCTTTGAAAATAATGTGATGTATTTTAATCATCTGCCTTTAGGGGATTTTCACAGCAAATATAGATATATACAAATAATTCCATTAATTAGCGGCAGCCCTAGTTCTTACGCACGCACTAATGATTTTTGCCATTTTCCTAATTTGAATTTGTGAAAAGGACTTCATGGCTTCAAAACAGAATTGAAAATGAATGCGTGTTTATGGTTCATAATGTCTTTTTATGATCAAACACTAGATCAATTTACAAAAAAAAACCCTCTAGAACCTACAAACCCCACTCAGCAGAGCAGCTTTCTGTCATTTCTCAAAAAAAGAGGAGAAATCAAACAGTTGCTTTGTGTGTGTCTGTGTGTTTGCATATTTGTTTCCAAAGGATAAAGACACACCCTACGGCTAAGTAATGGAGGTTTGGAACTGATGGATAGGAGAGCATGTTGACTAGAGGGCACACATACTCATCTACAATATATGTTTATCTGGTGGTCTTTTATTAGTGAAATGCTAGTGGTCACAGAGAACTATCTAGTTAAACCACAGTTTCTAAAGCTGGTGCTTAAGACAATTAAACAGGCTGTGAGGTAAAGTGGTTTAAGACGCTTTGGTTACAGCTCATTCAGAGGAATTGAATGATGGATTTTGTAATGAACTTCAAAACATTACATTTAAAGAGATGAAGAAGGCTGGACCTTTTATGATGTGAAATAAACACAAACAAAAGGAGCCATCCCCTCACAGATGACTGCCACACAAACAGAAACCAAAACAGCAGCATAAAATGACCCAGGTCTCATTTATAAACGTGACGTATACGTGACGTGATTCAGCTCAATTAAAATAGCTATCCAAAATAATTTTTTGAGTGTATTTAACTTAAATATTGACTTTATTAAACCACTTTAAATCATTATATGAGCCATATCTTGAATAAATAAATTTGAAATTTAAAATTAATTGAAAAGTCTGTGGGCGGCACGGTGGCTCAGTGGTTAGCACTGTCATCTCACAGCAAGAAGGTCACTGGTTCGAGTCCCAGCTGGGCCAGTTGGCATTTCTGTGTGGAGTTTACATGTTCTCCCCGTGTTCGCGTGGGTTTCCTCCGGGTGCTCCGGTTTTCTCCCACTATAGGTGAATTGAAGAAACTAGATTGGCCATAGTGTATGAGTGTGTGTGTGTGTGAGAATAAGTGTGCATGGGTGTTTCCCAGTACTGGGTTGTGGCTGAAAGGGCATCCACTGCGTAAAACATGCTGGAATAGTTGGCGGTTCATTTTGCTGTGGCGACCTCTGAAATAGAGACTAAGCTGAAGGAAAATGAATGAAAATTATTTGACTATATATGGGCCCTTTGTTTGTCATCTTTGTACAGGAAAGCTCCATTTGTTAAAATCAGGTAATTTAACTTAAGTCAATGTAATGACAGCTACAAAAGCATTTAATAATCTTAGGTGAAGTTAATTTCTTAGTTAATGCCTAATAACACATTGAAATCAAAAATCATAATTGTTTTATTAAATGGAGGTCATAACTAATAAAATTCAGTTGTATCTTTTATTAACTTTAAGATATAACGCTAATATGGCTATTTCTCACTGTTGATTTTAATCAGTTAACTAACATTTACCAATGAGACTTCACCTATTGTAATTTATCATCCTTAAAACATTTGTTTACTCTGTACATGTACATAAATACAATAAAGCAACACACTTAGTATTTTTGGTTATTTATTTTACAGTTTTAGATTTTTGCAGCTTAGGTCAGCATCGTGATAATACCATATATCATGATAAAAGCTTCAGCAATTAATCGGAACAAGAAAATTTGAAAGCCAACACTCAATCAATCTCACAATGTACCACAATAGCGAACGTACAACTGATGTACACGCAATGGCTAGAGAATACCCATAATGCACTATGAGAGTTTGCGCACTAAATGAATTTCCATGTCTGACCAGAAGGTGGCATCAACAGAGGAATCCAGCCAGTGCAAGTTTCAAAATAAATTACTATATACTTAGTAAATGACAGAACTCAAAATACTTGTTTCCCTACTAACAGAACTGCTAAGTGTTAAATAAATACCACCGGGTCTGACCAAGATGTTCCAAAGTATCAAAAAAATCTAATCTGCCAGAGGGATTTATCAACTAGCAAAACACATCCCTTTCAGTGCACTCAGTGCTCAAATCCACTCCCTCCTTTTCATTCACTCCTTTAAGTGGACTATATTAGTAGACTAATGTAGGGATAGTGAATGAGGGTATAGGGGGTGATTTCAGGTACAGCCCGACACTGCACTTTACTTAACCCCTGATGGCTTTTCCGACAAGATTTCTTTTACAATTCTCACAATGTTGAGTCTGGATTATAGTTAATCAGACACTCAACGCAGAACACATCAGGTTTGTGGAGTCACTGCAGAGTTTAACCATAATAGAGTGGGGTTTTTTGTGGGTTTTTTTTTTTTCAATTTCAATTTCAGGTGTTTAAAGCATTTAGACACAAACAAATAGTATCTTTTGTAACTTTATTTAAAATTAAACATTTTGAATGATATATAAAGTGAAGACCATGTAATTTTAAATTCGATTTTTGTTTCTTTACCACTGTATTACTGTTAGACTGCCCAGAAAACCGTAAAGCACTGTTTATTTTACTTTTATCTTTGCTCTGTTATATTTACGTGTGCTTTTTGAATATCTCAATCAATCTAAATTAATGAATTGTTTCCAAATAAATTCAATTGAGTTCCAGTTTATTTCTATAGTGCTTTTTATAATAATTATTGTTTCAAAGAAGCTTTGCACACATTATTACATTACAATCAAATTAAGTTAAAGTTACAATCAAATATAAGTTATTATATAAAGACATCATTAACCTGCAATTTTATAGGCTATAGGTGATGTCTATGTGTACATGTTTAATGAAGTGTATTTGTGTATTAAGCGTATGTGTTGTCCTCAAAGTCCTCGATGGTGGGCATCATCTCTTCACAGGTCTTGGATCCCATCAATGCCACTGCACAGTCTTTAGAGGCCTCGGGATGAGCATCCCCAGGGGGAAATAGATGATGTATTTGAGATTTTAAATGTCAATGCAAAAATGAAGCACTATAAGTGATGTTTTATAAACAAATTAGAGGAGGAGCATGTGCAGATGTTTTAACAATTCTAATACATTATTGACAATCATTATAGGCCTCACAGTGGCGCAGTGGGTAGCACGTTCGCCTCACAGCAAGAAGGTCGCTGATCGCTGGTTCGAGCCTCGGGTGGGTCAGTTGGCCTTTCTGTGTGGAGTTTGCATGTTCTCCCTGTGTTGGCGTGGGTTTCCTCCGGGTGCTCCGGTTTCCCCCACAAGTCCAAAGACATGCAGTATAGGTGAATTGGGTAAGCTAAATTGTCCATAGTGTATGAGTGTGAATGGGTGTGTATGGATGTTTCCCAGAGATGGGTTGCAGCTGGAAGGGCATCCGCTGCGTGAAACATATGCTGGATAAGTTGGCGGTTCATTCCGCTGTGGCGACCCCAGATTAATAAAGGGACTAAGCCGAAATGAAAATGAATGAATGAATGAATGACAATCATTATATTATCCAATCAGCATTAGACTAAACCCCCATAAAAACCAAACTCGTCCTACTTTCATTATCTCACGACTTTAGCATCCCTCCACCATCCCGACACCTCACCTCTTAAACACTACCTAGGGGGAGCGTTCTGGGGCCGGGCTAGACAGTTCACTCGGACCTCAACGTCTCTCACTTTCCCGACAAGGGAAATAACACAAGTTGGGGTGTCTTTTACAAGTTCAGAGCCCTTTCCCTGGACAGCACTCCAAATGTGCTTTATTCTTCAAACATCTGTTAGTGTGAACTTATGAAATGAAAATAGGAGTTATATGCAACACAGGCTCATTCTGAAAACGTACCTCTGAATACATTTCTGGAGACTTAGAGTTATGTGGCCAGAGGTACGTATGGCTGCATTTCATTTTTTAAACGAACGCTACGGGGCGGTATGACGCCGTTCCTTTTCGCGTTTAGCAGCTGACCGCTTATCTCCGTATGAACGGCTTTCCCGCTGTAACCAGTTTGTCCCGTTAGCTCGCCATGTACTTCCGCAGAGTTGAGACGCAGAGAGGAGTTGACCATGACGACGAGGTTTGAGTCTGGTGAAGAACGTTTCCAGAAAGCAGGTAAGACAAAAACAGAATCCAAAAAATAAAATAAACAAGTAAATAACAGGGTGAGAATGTGCTAAAATCTGAAAACGTGGTAAAAATCAGAGGAGGGCTTTTCTTTTTTTCTGGATTGCTTTTGAAAATTGTTGGTTTGGTTTAGGGAAGTGGGTGGGCGGGTCAATCAATAAAATTGTTTGGGATTAGGGAAGGAGGAGGGTGGGTCAGTCGATCGGTCAGTCAGACATTCAGTCAGCCAAACAGTCAGTCAACAGCGGCCTCTGGTGGGTTAACGCGAAAACGGCATGCACGAATGGCACTCGTGAGAGAAATTTGAGATCTCAGAAAGCGCACACAGCGGCCTCTGGTAGATTTGAGAAAACAAAAACTGCAAAAAAACGTACCTCCCAGGACGTATTTCGCGGTCTCCAGAAATGTATCCCCAGTTATGTTTTCAGAATGAACCTGGGTTGGTTATATAACCAAGCATAGAAACAAACATATAAAGCCTATAAGTATTTAAAAAAAAAAAAACATGAAGTGCTTTACAGATTTGCGTGTCGAATTCGTGCTATAAAGCTATTCAGTTCATCTGGGGAAATTGTATTCATACAAAGTATTGCAATGTCAGATTTTTGTACATTACTGTACATTATGTGTTTGGTTTCATTTGATATAGTGGTAAGATGACTAGATTTCTCAGAGTGGATTACGGGACACACAATAAATATTTTATACATATAGTTACCCTGTGTTTCTACAACAATTAACTATTAAAAAAATGACATTTAAATGGCGGCTATCGTAAAAGCTGGTGTTTAAGGGTGAATTATTCAAACACTGTTAAATAAATGAGACATTACCAACAAGTACAGGTGTAAAAATATATATAATGAATATGTTATATAGCATATATCCAGCAAAATGGTCTCCTCTTGATTTATTCATTTTTCTTGTTAACTAACAGCTTACTGAATGGCTTTCCTGAGGTAAATGTTACATGCTACGTGACATTGTTTACAAGCTGTTTTATTGATGCCTTTCTGAGCTTGAAACAATGATTGAGCAGTTGCACGAGCTGCGCTACATTTCAGTAAGTTGTACGGTTTCTTTTCCGGTCTCGTCCATCACTGATGCTGAATTGCCTGGACTCTGCCTTCACTAACTGCAAGTTAATCAATATGGAAATGTGACCGGATGGTAATTTTGCTTTTCATACTATACTACGACTTGGTGGCTATTTTCATGTGACAGAAAACTATTAGCACTAAACAATAAATATATTTTATAAGTATGATATATGGGACACAACACAATTTCTTTTCACAATAAATCAGAAATGTTCCTGGAAAGAAATTGAGCATTTGGTCAGTGTGTATTGTGTGTATTTAATTCTACATGCTCATTTAATTCATTTTTTGATGATATTTTATGCTTAATATGCACTCAAAAATGACTTTTGTTATTTGTTAAAACTACTAATTTAAAATGAGTTGAAACAACACAATTCTTAAATTGTTTTGGGGACAACTTATTTTTTATGTTCAATCCACTTAACACTGTAAAAACGATAAAGTTAACTTAATTTATTTGTGTTGGGACAACATGAAAGAATTGTGTGGAACCCTGCATTTACTTTACAGTGTGTGTGATCTTAATGTTCTGTTCTGCTTTGGTTGTTTAGTTTTAGTGTTCCTTGTTTCTGTGTTTAGTCTGACCTAGTTTGTTTCCATTTTCCCACCTCTAGTCAGTCTCTGTTTCTTTTTTTAAATTACACTACACCTCTATTCCTTGTTCTGTTGATCGTGTCCCTGTGTATTTAAGCCCTCAGCTCTTTCTGTTCATAGTTCAGTGTCATCTTTGTTTATGTGCTATGCTTCTCTATTTTTGTTTTTTTAGAATGAATAGAAAAAGACACAAATGAAACAATGCAGCTTAAACAATATATTGAATATAAAGTTTATTTTCAGTTGCATAGCTCAGAACATTTTGGTCTTGATGAATTACACGAGAAACGTTTGACTTTGTATTGTAAGTCTGAGACACTGTTGACGTTCGTAGAGGAGACACGCGTGAGATTGTTACAGTACATTTTACATTTCTCTCCAAAGAAAAATCTCTCTCCTTTGGCTTTTCCATTTAATCTAATTGCCGTCTAGGAGAAACAATTGAGATTTGCATTTATTCATTTAGCAGACGCTTTTATCCAAAGCGATTCGCAAATGAGGAATACTTAAACAAAAGCAATTCATCCTAGCCGTACAGTAATTGAAAAGTGCCACAATAAAAAGTTGGAAAATTGCTCGGAAAAACTACAAAGTACAAGCTATTACAGAGGAGAAATAGGTGAGAGGGTAGAAAATGGAGAGGGTTTTTCTTCCATTATCAGTCGTGAGTTGACTTGTTTTTTTGGAGGGGAATTCAACTCTTCTGATGGAGACGATCATTCCACCGTCCAGGTACATTGAATGTGAAGCAACAGGAGAGTTATTTTGCGCCTCTAGGTTTCCGTACCCTGACTCTCTCCTCCAGTGCGGTTTCTGCAGGGAGCATTGATTTACAGAAGTGAGTGAAGGTAGGAGGCTATACAGATCCACCAAGTGTTCTCTACGCAACCATCAATTCCTTGAACTTGATATGGGCAGCCACTGACAGCTAGTGGAGGGAGACAAAGAGAGACATGCGTTCTCTTGGGTTTGTTGAATACCAGATGGGCTGGCGCATTCGGGATCATTTAAAGAGGGTTGATTGTGGCTGAAAGGGTATTACAGTGGTCCAGTCCAGTGAGCTTTGACAAGAAGTTGTGCTGCATGCTTGAATAGGAAGGATCTGATTTAGAGATTTCATTTGCAGTTTTATTTCTTATAGGGAGTTATACTTAAGGGTGAAGGGTGTAAATTCTGCACAACTAAATTAAACCACAATTTTTTATTTATTTATTGGTAGTGTATAGATTATGCACTTAAGCTAGGATAGAAGGGGGAAAACATGCATCACCTTTTGATGCACCTTTTGACAAGTATCTCATTACCATTTTTTTTCCTTTTTATCTGCCAGTTTCTGCATGTTGTGTGTGGAAATAAATGAGTGTATGCGTTAGCTGATTAATTCCACTTCATTTGCATTTTTTCAGTTCGCAGTCTGCTTTTATCAGCAGCAGTCACTTGTCATTTAGCAGGCTCCTTTTTAACAAAGGTGATGTACAGTGCTTTGGCTGCACAAACAGTCCTGCTGAAGAAACGCACTGTTTAGCAAGTGCTTCACTTCTCACAGTAGACTTTAGCTTCTGGCTCGGTTAATAAGCACAAAAGCTTCTACTTGTCCTGAGACCATTCAAAATGAACTGCAATAAAGTGCAATAGAGCTGCTGCATGATTATAGAAGTGAAAATCTAATTTGTATTATTATTTTTTTCTTAATTACAGATCATGATACTCCCAAAAACTGTGATTATTCAGATTATCTGACTAAATGTTCAGTGCTGCATTTGATTTAAAATCTAATTTAACTGTTGTTGTTGTTTTGTAGTATATAAAATGAGTTTGTATTAATAAGTTGTTCATAAAGATTCGCTTGTTTTACTACTAAACAAATCTGTGTTTTTCTCAACCAATTATTTATTGACATGCTATTTTAACTTACTTGTCACCACCTACTTTCCTAACAATGTAAGGAATTGTAATTCCATCAATGCTTAAAGTTTCAAGCTTCTTCCAGATTGTAATTTACTTAGATCAACTTGACTTTTCTTACAAAGAAATAATAATACAGTGATTACACTAATGATATTTCCATCTCTGCATACTGCAGATTTTTGAAACTTTGTTATTGTAATACTACCATGGTAATTCTGTGTATATATGTACATACCCCTCCAAATCATAGAATTTAGGTATTCCAATCACTTCCATGTCAACGGGTGTATAAAATCAAGCGCCTAGGCATACAGGCTGCTTCTTTTTGTGAACATTTGCGAAAGAATAGGAGCTCAGGAGCTCAATGAATTTAGCGGGGTCAAAGCATGCTGAGGCACACGGTGCACTGATTTTGCCAACTTTCTGCAGAGTGGATAGCTACAGACTTCCAAACTCTGTGTAGCCCTCATGATTAACTCATGAACAGTGCAGAGAGAGCTTTATGGAATGGATTTCCATAGCCGAGCACCCAATCTAATGCAAAGCATCCGATGCACTGAACTCTAGAGCAGTGAAAATGTGTTTTCTAGAGTGACAAATCATGCTTGCCCATCTGGCTAAAGTCTAGGTTTGACTGTTGCCAGGAGAACAATGCTTGTTTGGCTACATTGTGCCAAGTGTAAAGTTTGGAGGAGCAGAGACTATGGTGTGGGTTTTTTTTTTATATGGTTGGGCTTGGCCCATTAGTTCCAGTGAAAGGATCTCTTAATGCTTCAGCATACCAAGACATTTTGGACAATTTCATGCTCTCAACATTGTGGGAAACGTTTGAAGATGGCCCCTTCCTGTTCCAACATTACCACACACTAGTGCACAAAGCAAGGTCCATAAAGAGATGAATGAACAAGTTTGGTGTGCATTATCATGACTGGCCTGCACAGAGTTCTGACCTCAACCCAATAGAGCAACTTTGGGAAGCCAGGTCTTCTTGTCCTACATCTGTACCTGACATGACAAATTCAAAAAATCCCCAAAACACACCCTGAAACCTTGTGGAAAGCCTTCCTAGAAGAGCTGAAGATTGTATAGCTGCAAAAACGTGGTCAACTCTGTATTTAACACTATGGAATAAAATTGGAATGTTCTCAAAAGTCATGTTCATGTGCCTAAAAACATTTGGCAATATTCTCTGTGTGTGTATCTTTCAGAACATTTTTATCTATCTTTTTTTCTTCTCTTTTTTATCTCACCCTTCCCCAGATATGCAATTACAGTCTTTCAGCTGTCAGCACCGTTGAAAATCATATGTGAATGGTTTCAACATTTCCTGAAAACAGAAGTAGCTATCTGAGGTTTTTCCACTCTGAATCGTTCCCTTGCCAGTCGTTAAAAGTGCTAAGGTTGAAGTGTATTTGAAGTGTAAAGCTGTATTATCTTTCTATCCTAAGTGACACAGGGTGATGTTCAGCACTTCATTTCTCCATCCAAATCATCTGCATTTCAGTGAAAGCGCCATAAGATTGACTCACAGGTGTTGTTTTAATTGTTTTTATTTTATACATTTTTAAAGTTGTCAGTTTCAAAAAGTTTCAAAGCTGTGACTTCTCGCACTTCAAACAGATGTATTTGTCTCAGTCGGATCAGCTCATTATCAGGTAGAAGGCTGAGCTCCTCCTAAACCTGAAACCCTAGAATGGGCCTACATGGGAAAAGGCTTTTGTGGTTTGCCCTTTTCCCCTTTTCCCAGCATGCACTGGACCATAAATAATTAATATTATTGCTTTTGTTTGCCAGTTTTATTTACATTGTTGTTATTGATTGTGTTGGGATCATGTTTGGTAATTTGTTGTTTTGTGATTTCGGGATTTAAGTTTCAGTTCCTCTACTCAAAATAATGACTATAAATATTAGTTACCCTTCCAGAATTTCAAGTGCTGATGTCTGTCTGTGGCTTTATGGGGTAGTTCGTGAATATTTTTGCACTTTAAAGGGCTGTCTATACCAAGAGAACTCGCTGTAAAGATAAGATCATTATAGTAGCATCCACACCAGACAACAATATTGTTCTGTTTATTCTGTGTGTGCTGGAGTTTTGTCATCCACTACTTTGAATGGTTTAGCTCAATGAAACTCTGATTCTGATTAGCTGACAATGTTTTATCCGCTTAATGGAGGAAAATAATGTTTGATGAGTATTGCTATTGCTATTGTCTTTAGGCCTTAAGGCTTCAGTTGATGTACATAGATTAAAATGACAAGTACTTTGCTCGCTATGCATGTGTCTGATAGAAACAGAGGGTAACAATTTTGTTCAGAGAGCTGATTCACTTTTATAAAACAAACAAACAAAAAAATAATAATGTAAATATCTCCCAAATAATATTTTAGACCTATTTATAATATTAATTTTCATTGTTTAAATTGGGTCATTAGACAATTATGTATGGGTACATCCTTTATTCCAAAAAATATTAGCTTATATACCTTATATAAATGATAAAATATAGCTAATATATAAATTAAATGTTTTGTATGGACGTCTATCACACAAAGATGAGCATATTAAGGCGGCAACAAATTAATATTAAATATGTGTTAAAGTATTGAACCGTTCAACTATTTTAAAACAACACAAAGAAAGGAAGCAATTTGCACAGATCTTTTTGTGAACTTTTACACTGTAATGTATGTAAAATTGTTTTTTTTAATACAATTTACAATTTGTATTTCTTTAAATGGACTAGTTTTCTAAGCGTTATGTTTATTTGCCTTTTTCATGGTTTTAGTGATTCTGTCCTAAACAAGACAAGGAAGAGGGCTGAAATCTAACTGTCTGACAGCAGGGAAATTTGATTGACAGTGTTTCCAATCATCAAAGTCCGTCCTTTCTAACGCAGTGTTTTGTGTTCAGTCACCTCCATGCAAGTTTTCCATAAATATGAAGGAAATGACATATCTATGCTGGCAATCATCTCAGTGCCGTAAAAATTTAAAGATGGGTTTTTTTCCCTATAAGGAAGGAATGTTCTTCTTCACTAAAAGGGAGGTTTTATCATCTTCTCTTGTAGAGAAAGGCCTTATCTTCTCCCTAAAACATTTGTCTTCTGTCTTCATTTTAAAGTCAAGGAGTTATCTCAGTTGGGCAAAGTGTCGAGGTCAGCCGACGGCTGCGTCCTCTGGAAATACGACCCTGCTGAACATTCATGCGGAGAATTTTTACATCATCTCAACAAACGACGATCAGTTCACACAAACCATCCTCTCATGTCATTGGCTGTAAGCTCCTCCCTCATAACGCCCAGCCTCATAACCGCTCTATTAATTTAACCTGAATCACCCGTCTACAGCATTCCTCATCCAAACAGCATTTCCATCAACTCCAAACAGCGGCCGGGTGCGAAAACGTCCGCCTCCTGCCCGTTATATCCCTTAATTCAATATCTTCCAGACCATTCTCTCTAGATGTCCTGAGGGGGATCGGGTTTGTGCCTGGATGCTGTGCCTGTGCCTTTTTCAACACTGACTCACCACCACAACGGCCAGCCCACAAAAGCTCATTGTTCGCATTGACCGATCGCCAGGGCACACAATAAACGAATCCATTTCTTTTAGTCCAGCTTCCTAGCCGAGGATATTAACAAACTGTGGCGTGACAGTAAACTCAGAGAGCTTAACCATTTCTCAGTCTCAGGGCAGTCTGCTATTCAGCATCAAGGTTAAAGCTAGCTTTGATGTATGTGGGACTTTTGTCTAGCGCACAGCTCTCAGTCCTTCTCTGTGAAACGCGTCTCATTGTCTTTCCTTTTATCGCTCTCTCTCTCTTTTTTTCTTCATCATGCATAAGCACACGTACTGTATGCCACAGATCCCGTAGCCAATGTTGCATGTTTCCAGCTCTATCTGGTGTGCCACAAATCACACTAAAATCTGTTGATTTAACAAAAGCCTTGATGAATGGTGTCCTTCTCGCTTTCTATTTCTCGCTCCCTTTTAAGAGTGCTGAATCCTTCCCAGTAGTCCATCTTGTCGAATGGGAGAGAGTGGAAAAGTGGGGGAGCAGGGTCAGAGAGAGAAATGGCAGAGAGAGAGAAGAGGAGAGAGAGAGATTTTTCTCTTCATTAGCGGTTGTAAAGAGAGAACTAGCGAGGAGGTTAGAGGTTTTAAGGGATCGATGTTTGCCGTTCAAGGCTCTGAGTGCTGCAGGGGAGAGAAATGTGGCCTCTGTGGAATTTATGAGACCTTCCAGACGCGTACCTTTAAAGCGCTTTGTGATCCTGTACACACACATGCACACAGGACAGCTCTGGCTGAAGCGCACACACCTATAGAATGCTTTGTGATGTCATCGATCGGCTCATCTATCAGTTTCTTCTCTGCCAATCTCGTCCACCTCTTTTCTCCTGACTGAAACTCTGCTTATATTTTTCCAGAATGGAGATATAAACTCTGATTTATCAAACTTTTTACTAGTTGATGTTAACTTTTTTGTGTCTAGGGGCTTTTCTTTGGATTTATGAAGTTCACAATAACATCTTGGCAATGGTATCGTTGAATCCTTGTCCATGAGACAGACGTTCATTCTTAAAATATGAAAATGCCTCATAAAGATCTTATATGTTGAAAAAAATCATAATCTAAACAGAAGAAAAATTTTATTTGAAATATTTTTTATTAACTGTTAAATGAGAAAATATCTGGGTGGCACAGTGGCTCAGTGGTTAGCACTGTCGCCTCACAGCAAGAAGGCCAGTTGGCATTTTTGTGTGGTGTTTACATGTTCTCCTTGTGTTTGCGTGGGTTTTCTCCGAGTGCTCCGGTTTCCCCCACAGTCCAAAGACATGCGCTATAGGTGAACTAAATTGGCCGTAGTGTATAAGTGTGTGTGTGTGTGTGTGTGTGTGTGTGTGTGTGTGTGTGTGTGTGAATGAGTGTATGGGTGTTTCCCAGTACTGGGTTGCAGCTGGGAGGGCATCTGCTGTGTAAAAACATATGCTGGAATAGAGTTGGTGGTTCACTCCGCTGTGGCAACCCCTGATAAATAAGGGACTAAGCTGAAAGACAATAAATGAATGACTGATCATCACACACCTGTAGTAGCTGTGAATGGGGAGAAAAAATAGGAAAGTACACTACCTGACAAAAGTCTTGTCGTCGATCCCAGTTGTAAGAGCAACAAATAACAATAAAGCACTTGATTTCTTTGATCATTTTAGAAAAGTGTCAGAAGGTAGATTTTTCCAATGAATCATCTCTTTAGCTGCATCCCAATCATCACAAATACTGCAGAAGACCTATTGGAACCTGCGTGGACCCAAGATTGTCACAGAAAAGTTTGGTGAAGGAAAAAACATGGTTTGGGGTTACATTCAGTTTGGGGGCATGCTAGAGGTCTGCAGAGTGGATGGCAACATCAGCAGCCTGAGGTATCAAGACATTTGTGCAGTCCATTACATTACAAACCACAGGGGAGGGCAAATACTTCAGCAGGATAGCGCTCCTTCTCATACTTCAGCCTCCACATCAAAGTTCCTGAAAGCAAAGAAGGTCAACGTTGTCCAGGATTGGCCAGCCCAGTCATCAGACATAAACATTATTGAGCCTGTCTGGGGTAAGATGAAGGAGGAGGCATTGAAGATGAATCCAAAGAATCTTGATGAACTCTGGAAGTCCTGCAAG
>CAIGQW010005185.1:1159703-1170011 GCA_903798125.1 Danio choprae | reverse complement strand
CACACACACACACACACACACACACACAAACACACACGCGCCTCTGTCATGTCTGAGTGTTAAACCTTTTTAATAGCTGCGTAGTATAAGCTAAATAATGCACTTGCCCTTTCAGAGTCGCTTAATTTATGATGTAAAGTGCAGCCCCCGACCTGCCATATTCCAGTCTCCACACACAAACACATCATTTTGTTCATCGCAAAATGATCCTACAAATGATTGATGATAAATAATGATTTATTTTGGCACATGCTAACCATCTACACCAATAAACTGCAATGTTATTTAGTTATTACGTATTTTATGGGGATTTTGCAAATATTATTATTACAACAATAAAATGTAATAAAAGGCTGAATAAAAATTTATGATGTGGACTGACAGGAAAAAAGTATCAAGAAATGAAATAGGAACATTGTTTCATTTATTGCATTTCATTCACTTAAAAGAATTTACTACTTAGCATTGATGCAATAAATCGATCAAATGAGAAAGTAAAGACTTATAATTTAACAAACGTTCTCTATTTCAAACAAATGCTATTCTTTTCAAGAACAAAGAATCAAAGAATCCTGCAAAAAGTACACAATTGTCCTATTTTTAATTTTGAAAATACTTCACTCTGTGATTTATGAGATGATTTCCACATGAGGACCAAAAACAATGTCCTCACAAGGTCAAAATATACTGGTATTGCTATACTTGTGGGCAATATACTATACTGTATTGCTATACTTGTGCTAGACATTTGGTCCCACCAAAGTCAGGAATACAAAGTACACACACACACACAAATACCTACAACAATGTGTGAGGTCGTTTCTCTCTGTAACTCAACACATCAGCCAAAATACTCGCCCTGACATTAATTAATCAAACCATCAATCAATTAACACAATAGGATTAACAAGCCTTGGGAAGGGATTTACACATGAATATGTAATGACTCTTCCTCTCTCTGTCTTTCTGTTGCATGCTGGGAGTGGGCGTGTTCGAGACTGGCATGTGTGGGTTGATCTTCATGACGGCCTTTCTGAGTCCCCTTTCATGCCACTGCACCATTTTTCCTATTTATTTTTCTGCCTTCAACTCATCAGATGCTAAATATTCATATACTTTGGGTTTTTTTTCCGATGAGTGGCATGCTGTGCCCCGCCAAGTGGCTCAGAGGTTTTATGCGTGGCATCTGTCCCTGTGGGGAGGCGCCACCTCTACCCTCTAGTAACAGTTCACGTTTGTGCTGCAGGCAAGACGTGCCCTCAGCTGTCTGTTATCAGAACATGAATTTGGCATCAATTATGGGGGGAAAAACCCATTCTATTTTTGAAAAACGAGTCCTGGTTAACCCACACATCATGCCCATCACAACATCTAGTGCAGGAACATCTTAGAGCTGTAGTGTGAGCAGTACGGTTTTAGAAAGCAGGAGCAGTCAAAATAACTCAGGGAGACTGTGAAATGTGCCACCATTGGAAGTTCCTTTTTGGAGAATTCTACATTTATTGTGAATGTCAGTGTGATGTGTTCGTTAAAAATGCTGAAAACTCTTAATTCTTTTTTTTAATGCCATTAAGGTGTTAATTGAATTTGACATTATAAATGTTTCATTCTGTTCTGTGTGATTTCTAACCTGAACCTGCAGGGCTGATTGGAGCTGATGGATGTGCGAACACTGAAAAAAAAAAGGTCCCTAGTGGTGCACCCATTTATCTGTGAATGATGGAGACTTTGTTTTTGTGGGTAATTTATTTATAAATCAAATATAGGCAGGACATTTAACTAAAGTGATTGACAGCCATTGTATGGGGGAATTTAATAATTATCAAAGCTCAGCATGTGAAATATTACCTCAAAAGTGAAGCACCACTGTTATAATTCTGGCCTTTTATTTTGTATTCTCAGTTCCTCTGAAACTGAATATGTCAATAAAAAGTTAAATCAGAAATTAAAATAGCTTTAAAACATCTATCATATATATCATGGTTTTTACAGTCAATTAAATATATGTAAACGTATTGTCCAAAATAGATACTTATTAAATACATATAGTTTGAATTTGTTTATATTTTCCTAAGTGCGGTTTAACAGAGAAAACATTTTTCAACACATTTTTACCATGAAGACAGTACATAATATTTTACTTTTTTTTTTTTTGCAAGATACTTGTATACAGTTTAAAGTGCAATTTAAAGGCTTAACTAGGTTATTTAGTTTAACTAGGCAACTAAGTTATTTAGGCAAGTCATTGGACAATAGTAGTTTGTTCTGTAACATCAAAAAAATAATAATAATATCTTAAGGGGGCTAATAATATTGACCTTAAAAATGCTTTTATATGATATGATTTATTTTTTTTGTATTAACAACTATTTTTATTCCATCCCAACTAAAAGAAATGGCTTTCTCCACAATAAAAAATATAATAGGAAATACAGTGAAAATGTCCTTGCCCTGTTAAACATCACTTGGAAAATATTTGAAAGAATAAAAATGTAAGTGCTAACAATTCTGCCTTCAGTTGTGTATAATAAATCAATTAAGCATTAAAAAATTGAAATAAAAACAATATGTTAAATTAAAACTATTACTAAACATACTATTCTAGTTTGAATGGCTTTAGATCATTGCATGAACATTGCCAGAATGCAGATTATCATTTCATAGTTGAACTAAAACGAATGACCTGCATTGCTGGACTACAAATTAATATATAACAGGATGATCTTTCAAATCACAAAACATATTACAGCCTATTACATGCTTCACAATGTGAAAGTCGAATTGAAACAACTAAGCACAGTATGCATGTAAATTGTAAATATTTTATAAGTATATACGTACTGTATGCAATACATCCACTTCAATGACAGATCTCAATACTCCTGATGTGACAGGTGTGTACGTGTTAGCATTGTCTACCACACTGGCAGCATAAATTGGTATTGTTTCCAACACCGGCAGCATATTATGCACTTAACTTGTCACATCCTAGAAGTATTGGCATATGCCTACCATAGCAATGTCAGACATAACTAAGCTTCCTCATGCATGTGCGCACCAATAATGACCTCAAGTCATGCCGATCCATGTTTATTTATTAGGCACTTTGGGTCAAAAGTTGAATCTAGAAGCTAATTTAAATCAAGTGCGATTTGAAAGTGCGTTCAAGCTCTGCTTCCTTCTTCTGTGCCAGGAAAGCAGACTGCATCTCTGATATCTCCTGTTGCATCATTAAAATAGCGAGAATGGAAAAAAAGGGAAGAAGAAGAAGCGGCAGTGATGATGCTGATATTTAAAATAATAGCTCCATTAGGAGTTTCTCCGTTACATGCCGCATAACACCCTCTGGCCACACATGCTAATGTTTCATGCTGATTATCCTCCAGACCAGGGTGCGATCATATTAACGCACACTTCATGGAGATATATATATAAAAAAAGCCTTTAGGAAGGAGCTGGTCTGAGACACACACACATGTGCCCATGTCTCTGTGTGTGTGTTCCAGAATGGACCACCTTGCCAAGCATCTGCTATGGAAGGAAGCCAGAGTAAAATCTGGGCCATGGTGCATCCCTCTATCTCTCTCTCTCTCTCTCTCTCTCTCTCTCTCTCTCTCTATCTCTCCTTCCTTCAAGTGTCAGCTGTAAGGAGCAGACACCGAGCGTGTTTTCTGTGATCAAAACAATGGGAACACGTGTTCTGTCTCTCTCTGTGAAAGCAAAGATTTTCTCCATCAAATGTCCCTTCCAAGCATGGTGACAGACGGAGCAAGAAGGAAAGGCTAAAGGAGGGAGGAAAGATATTCTGATAAGGAGCGAGAGAAACCAGAAAAGATGGATGGATCTGGAATAGCTAAAGTGACGACTTCGGAATTTTAAAACACTGAGTCGCTCACCGGTGACATGTCTTAAAGGGACACTGCAACCAAAAAACTAGTGTGTTGCCTGGGACTTGTGCACACACACATTGATGGGTTATTGCAACCTAACGTTGGGTCAAGTACAAACAAACCCAATGTTGAGTCAAATTTTTGAATTAAATTAAACTACACACTATAAAAAGAGAAAGATGGCCATGTTTCTCAAGCAAGTAAATGGCATTCTAACAATACATTTCAGATTGTTCCTGCCACAAAAATCATATAGCTTCTTTAAATTTGAAATATAGTGAAAAGGATTGTCTTTATGATATGCATCATAAAGACAATCCTTCTCACTATATTTCAAATGATTTATGATGCTTTTGTCCTTGGTGGAAGCCTATGGTCCACATCCACATGGACATGCACTGAACATTCTACTAATCAGATGACTTGAAAGAACTAAAAATCTAAACAATTATTTTAATTATTCTACTGAGCATCCTTTTTTATTTAAATAGTTCACACACACTTCAAAAATCTGGATATCTGACAAAGCCTCATTTTAAAGGTGTGGCTTCTAGACGTATTGTAACGCCGTAGTGGCGGATGGTGACAGAACGAGACGGAGAAGGAGAAACATTAACAAACGGATTTATTGAACAC
This sequence comes from Danio choprae, assembly GCA_903798125.1. NCBI lineage: Eukaryota > Metazoa > Chordata > Actinopteri > Cypriniformes > Danionidae > Danio > Danio choprae. The sequence goes on along the minus strand of CAIGQW010005185.1, from coordinate 1,165,485 downwards.
TTACGGGGAACAGATACTGGATGCGGGAAGACAGGACGAGACAACCACACGAACCAAACGAACCAAAATACCGGACAACAATGGACACAGACGAAAGGGTATAAATGGATGAAGGAATGATTAAGGTAATCACACACAAGGGATGAACACAGGTGGAACAGATTAACAATGACGGTGGCGGGAGAAAGACAAGGCACGTGACAACAACAAACGATGACGCGGACGAACACTGACAGTACCCCCCCCTTTTTGAAGGCGCGTCCTCGCCAACGGGAAACAACAAAATGAAGGAGGGTAGAAGGGGAGGATACAAGGGAGGAGTCTGAGGGAGACACAGGAAGGGAACCGAAGCAGGAGGACCCAGGACACAGCCAGAAGGACGGCCCCGGGCGGAGTCGAGGAAGGGAGGATCCATGGAGGAGGAGTGGCTGCTAACTCCAGGGGGCCGACCGAGGGAGACGCCGCTGATGGCGATGGAGCCCACGGAAGTGACGGAGAGCCGAAGGGCGAAGGTGACGCCGAGGTTTCTGAGGGCCGGGCGAAGCAGGCGGCTCACCCAAGCAAGGCGACGGCGGGGTTCCGGAAGCCCGCGGCGTAGCCAGAGCGACAGAGGACCAAGGCGTAGCTGGAGGGATGGAGGAGCTCAATGCTGCCGGTAGGACGGTGCGATGAGGTGCAGCCGGAAGAGTGGAGTCCAGAGGCGAAGGAAGGGCGACGACTGACCAAGGTGGAGCCGGAGGGACGAGGGAGCCTGGCGGAGCTGGTGGGCGGACGGCCCACGACGAAGACGAGGGAGGAGTGAGCCAACGCGGAGCCCTAGGGTCGAAGGGCCGAGGTGGAGTCCGCAGCTCGGAGGCCGTAGGAGCTGACGCTGGGCGACACCCTCCAGAGGGTGACGCAGACAGGTAGCGCCCACAAGCGAGCTCCATTTCCGGAGCTGGAGCGAGAGCTGGGGGGCTGCCTGACTGCAGCAGTGCTGGAGCTGGATGACTGGCTGCAGTTCTGGGGGACCGTGGGAAGCTACTCATGACCCTGGAGCTGAGGCTTTTCCGGAGAAGGAAGATTAAAAAACTGTATGGAAACAGTTGGTTGCTGCCTAAATACAGCGGACGGATATTGCTGCCTAAATACAGCGGACGGATATTGCTGCCTAAACGCAGCGGACGGATATTGCTGCCTAAACGCAGCGGAAGATTAAAAATAAAGCCCCAGAAGCCAATGAGTAGCCTCCCAGTGTCCAGCCGCTGTCCATCTGCATAGGGGGGTGGGCGGGACTCTCGCTGGTTCTGCGGGTAGCCGCCAGGACTCCTCCTCTTGGCGGTGTTGCCGGCTCTCGCACCTGGTCAGACGGGTGTTTAAGCTCCTCCATCTCATCGATTCCGCTCCGTCGCTCTAGGGGGCGATAGCTCATCGGCTGGGGTTGGCTCTCCGTCTGTGGTGGGCTCTGGCAAGCGCTCCCTGCAGGTGGATGGTGATGCTTGGCTGGTCACTGGGTCTGGAGTGGCACTGACGAGATCTTCCTCCAGAAAGGCGGTGAGTGGAAATATTTTACTCGCCAGTGTCCACTCCATAATTGCGGCGATGTTGCCCCGAGGAACAGCTTTCGCCCGGAAAGCTGTTCACAGTCGCTCGGTTATGGTCCTCAGGGCTGCTTTCCCCCTGCTCCAGCAGGTGGTGAAGAGAAACGGAAGGGCGGATGGGATTCAGGGAAACACGGAGGGAAGAAAATAAAACACTGAGGGGCAAAAAGACTAAAAAAAGAAAATCGGGGGAATGCACGCAGCTATTTTTGGGTCCGGTATTATGTAACGCCGTAGTGGCGGATGGTGACAGAACGAGACGGAGAAGGAGAAACATTAACAAACGGATTTATTGAACACTTACGGGGAACAGATACTGGATGCGGGAAGACAGGACGAGACAACCACATGAACCAAACGAACCAAAATACCGGACAACAATGGACACAGACGAAAGGGTATAAATGGATGAAGGAATGATTAAGGTAATCACACACAAGGGATGAACACAGGTGGAACAGATTAACAATGATGGTGGCGGGAGAAAGACAAGGCACGTGACAACAACAAACGATGACGCGGACGAACACTGACACGTATCATATCATGTTATAATCATATCATATACTCAAAAAATGACTTTTGGTGCTTGTTAAAACTACTTATTTTGCTACTTATTTAAAATGAGTTGAAACAACACAATACTTAATTTTTGGGAGGGGGCACAATTTTATTCTTTATGTTCAAAACAATTAAGTTAATCTATTAGTGTCGGGACAACAAGAAGGAATTGTGTGGAACCCAGCTTTTTTTTTTTTTTACAGTGTATAATATGATATGATATGATATGATATGATATGATATGATATGATATGAATCAGTGTCAGTTTTTTTTTTTCATTAACAGCCAATATTCACCTAATGCTATTTTTTTTAATTATGTTATTAATTCTATATTGACGATGCAGTGGCGCAGTGGGTAGCGCTGTCCCCCCACAGCAAGAATGTCGCTGGTTCGAGCCTCGGCTGGGTCAGTTGGCATTTCTGTGTGGAGTTTGAATGTTCTCCCTGTGTTCGTGTGGGTTTCCTCCGGGTGCTCCGGTTTCCCCCACAAGTCCAAAGACATGTACTAGGTGAATTGGGTAAGCTTAACTGTCCGTCGTGTATGTGGGTGAATGAGAGTGTATGGGTGTTTCCCAGTGATGGGTTGCAGCTGGAAGGGCATCCGCTGCATAAAACATATGCTGGATAAGTTGGCGGTTCATTCCGCTGTGGCGACCCCAGAATAATAAAGGGACTAAGCCGAAAAGAAAATGAATGAATGAATGAACATCAATGTAAGTAATTACAGCAATCAAACAGAAAACATTAAACGGTTGCTAACAATAAAATGTTATTAAAAACGATATTAAATTGTATATAACTTATACATGTAATAAAACATGAACCCATTACAGACAGGACTGCTATATTAAGACAGAAATCATTACTGTTGATTAATGTCCTTGATGTTGTAATAATGGTTATAAATATTGATCAATAGAATACATAAAAAAAAATGATGCATATACTTTTTTTCTGGCTACACAGACTAACATGTCAATCTATGATATTAATTATGCACTTTCGCACAAACTCATATTATGATCACTGAAACTGCTAACTAAGGTCTAACAGAGCTAAACTATGTTATATACGCAGTATATGTGTAAGTGCATATGCATATGATTAAAAAATGTTTAAGCTAAAGCAAGACAAGCAAGACAAGACAAGCAACAAAAAATATTAAGGCTAGAAGAAAAAAAAATATATAAAAAAATTATGTTATTTACAATCACTTCACTAAAATACTTCATTTGTGTTCCATGGAAAAAAGAGACTCTTGTGGTTGTAACAACATGATGACAGAACCCTTATTTTTTGAGTTAATTATCATTTTAAAAGTGAGAATTCCAAAAAAGAAAACTGCGGTGAGGAGTACTTCAAGGAAATCAGTGAAAATGAAGGAACTGAAAGTGCGTTTGAAGAGGGAGAAGGAAAGAGGATGAACTTCTGTCTTTCAAGAGTTTTGTGAGAGGAATTCGACACAGACCATTACACAGGAGAGATGCATTACTTACTTAAACAAATCTATGCACACTATACACGCAAATACACACACACACACATGCACACAAGGATGACATACGGATGAAGTGAAACAAAAAACAACAAAAATTCAACCATATCCTCCACTAAACTGTACATCAAACACACAATGACTACTGCTTTCGGTGTTATCTAATTCCTATATATTTATTTACATTGTACTTTGGATTACATATACTGTAGCTGTCCGTGTGTTGAAAACTAACGATATGAAATGTTCAAGCTGTCAAAATCATTTTCTCATTGAAGTCAGAATTTAAATCCAAGGTTAATATGCATTACTTTCCAATACACTAAGCAGCAGGGAGCGTTTGATTGGATTTATTTTATTACGGCACTGACCGGATTTACTAGACATGCACTGTATGGCGCTATATATAAAATCCAACCCCCACACGTTTGGTTTAACAGGTGTGGAGACTCACAGACAGCACAAGTGGAATGACACGGCCAGCATTGGGGAAGAAAGTACAACATAAGGAGCTGGCTTTTGAAATGCTGTCTCCATCACCTCTGAGCGTCAGGATTCACTGCTTTAATGATGCTGAACTCTTGCTCCTTTAAATCAAAGAGCTGCGCAAATAATCCCCCAAATAATGGAGACTGCAATTATGGCTGCCGTTCTTAAGACTTTTGTGAAAAGTGTCAATTGCGAGAAAACTTTGTGAAAAGTGTTAAGTGTCAATTGCAACATTCAGTCTTCTCCTGGCGTGCCAAAATCCTTCAATAGTGTGATTTATATATATATATTTTTTTGCAGCTGTAACCCATTATTTACTGCAGATTATAACCTCCTTTTCTCTAGAAAACAAAGGTGAATCAAATCTATTACAATTAATCTAAAACCTGTGACATACCAAATCACATCTGCAAAAAAACCAACACTGGAATGACTACAACCAACAGACAAAATACCTGTCTGTGCCAGCAGGTGGCAGTAGTCTTCATTTGTCATTCACAGAGGGAAACTGAACTATAGGTGCTTCTCAAACCGAAGCAAGCATCCTTCCTAGACCAAGCCTTCTGAAGCTTCAAGGATAGAGTACTGCTCTGAAACGCTACAGGGTCTTGTACTGTACATGTTCATGGCTACATCATGAATGTTTACACCACTATAGCCATGGTGAATACTTCACATTAAAAATATTCTACTTCTAATAAAAATGTACAGCTAATGGAAACTGTCTGTGGTCCTCCAGTGATTTACAGTAAATTAGGCCTACTGCAGACGTGTGTGAGTTTACAACAAAGCAACAACAACAACAAAAAATCATAATGGCCTCATATTCTATAAATATATATATTTTTTTACCTCTCATTACCTTTCAAAGCTCAGTTATGATTTAATTTTACTAATGCTTATAAGTGTACACTTATGTGTGCAAAGGATTGAGAGTGACTCTTCAAAATAGGCCAAATGAAGGACACAAAATGAAGGCTGCCTACTAAGGACCCTTTAAATTGACATGTCCTTTGATAGAGCTTGATGGTGTAGGCAGCCTAGATATGAATCTGTACCAGGACACATCCTTCCATTTGAGAAGCACCCTAGAACTACTGGATAAACAGTAAACAAAGCAGCCATTTTGAGTATGAATTTAGTTGATCAGCTGATTTTCACTTTCATTTCATAAGATTTTCAAAATCGAGAACTAGCAGACACGCAATAATAGCTCAACTCAGCGAGCGATGTATACACACACACACACACACACAGACACACACACACACGCACACACATATATACAATTAGCAAGAATTAACAAGGTGCAGACAGTAAGTAAGGCATTTATAGAGGTATATAGCATTAGTTATAATGGGAGAATTAGCAGGAGTCTGAAACTGGGAGCATGGACCTACCGTGAGCTCACACTGAAGTACAGGACTCTAACAGTCTGTATAATGTAGATCTGTAGACATCTGCAGTTTCAGCTTCAGTGATTATAAGCTGAACTGTTCAGGCACAATTATGATATCTTGGTATATACAAAATAAAAGGTTGTGTATGTATTGTATGTGTAGCTAGCAATGTAGCATTTAGATGCTACATAAATTAATTAAATGCAATATCTATCTATCTATCTATCTATCTATCTATCTATCTATCTATCTAT
>CAIGQW010005185.1:1086226-1110406 GCA_903798125.1 Danio choprae | reverse complement strand
AAATCAGCTTTGCCATCACTGGAATAAATTACATTTTACTTAATTTTTTATATTATTATTGTACTTTTAAATGAATGCAGCCCTAAAAACCTTTAAAAGTCTTAATTATTCCAAACCTCCGACCCGTAGTAGGCTATAAGACGTCCCCCAGCACCTTACTCAGAGCAGCATCCTTAGTTAGGAGCCAGTTACATTGCTCTAGTCTAGTCAGACCATCCACCTGGACCATTAACTAGAGGGTTTTTTTATCCGTAGTGACAGTGCTCTAATTGCAGGAGCAGCGCCTCTGGAGTATCCTGGGGTTCAGTGTCCTGCTCAAGGGCTTGATGGTAATAGAGCAGCACTGTGATCTCAGTAGCTCTCCAGTTCATGGATCACATTCACCTGGGACCAAACCTCCATTCGCCACAATAGCACTGCGGATCAGAACCTGCTAAGCTAATCGTCAGCCTGATCGTGCCGGACCTGCATACTAATGTCACAAGCAGAGCGCCTCGTATCTCTACGAGCTGGTGGACAGGAATAAATAAACTCAACTGCAGCTGAGTCCGTTTATCTGAGCGCAACAGCATTCCGGCGAACTAATGGAATGTTTAGAATCCAGAGCCCGTGGGGACGTTCCGATTCAAATTCCAAATGCGTTTATTAATTCCGCTCATAAATGAAGTTCCCCTCCTCGCGGCATATCGCAAATGAGATCCCTTTCCATAATTTGTCTTTGTTGAGTTTCACAGTTCTGCACTGATCTAAAAGACCCTGCGACAAAAGTCACTGACAGAGGCGGGAAGATGAGAGACCTCATAACTCTAATGCATAAATCACCTGTGGAAATGCTCCTATTTGACACCTCGGACATTTTCAAATGTTTGAATACAAGCTGCCTGCAGCAAATGGCACATCTTTTTTCTTTTTTCACGTGCACTTTTACTCGTATGATAGACTAGGAACCATCTACAACCTTCACAAATCACAGGCTTAGACATTTCACTCTAGAAGTCTGGCAGTAAACGCTTTCATAAATTCAGCAGTTCATGTTACTGAGATGCCGCAGGCCTTTGAATGAGGGCGGTTCAAATTTAAGAGTTTTTAAGCTTCTAAACATTTATAAGCAACGGACACCAGCTCATACGGTTTCAAATTTGTAAGTAACTTCTTTTGTGTGTGTAGCATAATGCATCTGAATTTCCTATAATGAGCCAATTCAATTAAGATTGAATTTCAGATCTAACTTGCAGTTTTGTCCTCTCGGCCGTGATCTCATGAGGTTTGGAATAAATACATCAATAATTTCATAAACTGCACTGAGTTTATGATGCAAGTGTGGAAACCAAATTGTGCTCTGAGTCATTTTAGAGAAATATAATTTTCACCCACGTTTTTCTCCCGGCGGACACAGCGGGGTAAAAAAAATCTAATGTAAAAAAAAAATATGATGAAATGCATTTAAAACTAAATGCTGTGGACAGTTTCATTTGTATAAAACGCTCATATCAGCCTAAAAAGCTCTCCCACTGTGAGACTGAATTTTCATTTGCTTTCTTTAGTATTCTCTTATGTTAAAGATGACGAGCATTTTTGTTACTTTAGGGATGCTCCAATGTTAATTACCTTCTGGACAAAAAAGCTATTTTTTCATGCTATGGTGGATAACTGGTTGAAATGAATATTGCGCACCATTTAGTAAAAAATGTGAGAAATTTAATTAAAACCAATAATGTTTGAGCTTATAGTCAATTTAGACATCATGTTACTACAGTACTGAAAAGGGATTTTTTTACTTTGGGAGTTGGGAAATTATAGGTTTTTAAGGAAGAAGTGTAGCCTTGCCTGCAGTGGTAACCAAAATGTACAAATATGAAAAAGCGAAACTGTCTTCTATGGATATATTTTAAATGCACTTTATTCCTGTCAATCATTACTGTGGTCTTCAATGTCATATGATTCTGGTAATGTTTTTAGTAAATTCAGATCAAGGCACCATTATTAGCCCTCCTTTGAATTGTACATTAATTTCAAATATGTCCCGAGTGCTGGTAAAGGGAGAGAACTTTTTTTTTTGAACACATTTTTAAACACAATACGTTTAATAGCTAATTTCTATTGTCTTAGCCATGGTGACAGTACATTATATATACTAGTTATTTTGCAAGATATTAGTATTTAGTTTAAAGTACAATTCAAAGGCATAACTAAGTTAATTAGGTTAACTAGGCAAGTTAATAACTAGGCAAGTCATTGGACAACGGTGATTTGTTCTGTAGCCAATCAAAAAAGGGAGCTAAAAATTCCAGCCAAATGAAACGAAATGAGTAAGTACATTCTACAGAAGAAACAGATATAATAGGAAATACTTTCTGCTACTCTGGTAACTATCATTCGGAAAATATTAGAAAATTAATTTAAATTTCACAGGAAGGCTAATAATTTGACCTTCAATGGAATTTGACCCCAAACATTTGAATGGTAGTCTACATTTAAATATCAATTTAAATAAATGAATAAATATCCGCCAATAACTGATGTGTCTCTAGTTGTTTTGTCAGTTATTCAAAGCTGCTCACACTTGCTCAGGTCAGGGAAAAAAAAGTTGTGTGAAAGCAAGGATCATGTGCACCAATCAGGACGCTTCAACACACACACCCAATTAGCACCTTGGACAGCAGCACAAACACACAGCTGGAGTGGATTCATGCTCTCCAGACTATGGCTACACAAGACAAGTAACGCTGCTCTCTTCCTCTTCTCCAATCTAACAGAAACGAATGAGGTTTTAAGCTGAAGCGTCCAAATAGACGGTCTCTCGGAGACACTCTAAATTCATGTTCCGCCTCCTCAACCCCCATCTCCTGAAGAACTCCTGACGAGTGCAGACACACAAGGAGCTCCCGTAGAGCACTATCAGTGCACTCTAGCACGACAGAAACTGACCCATCGGCTACTCCAAACCCTCTTCAGTCTGATCGGCCTCTTAATACTAAATAAACACCTCTCCGCAGCATTTCCACCGTGACCCCGATGTACTGCTCTTCATTCCCGGCACACATCCGTAATAATCTCTGCAACAACAAAAACACTTAATGTCAAGCATGCAAACGGTGGCTCTGACACAAAAAAAATTCATAGGCTAATAGAATTTGATGATGTGGTATTTCAACACTGCCACATTCCTCCAAAATAATCATGCTGGATGAAGACAAAAAGAGCCTTGCTTCATTAATTATGCAGAAGAATGTGAAAATATATATCCATTAAACAATCTAAAATATGAAATTTAAATGAGCAGCTTTATGAGGTCCCTGACAATATCAAGTGAACAATGTTTCAGGGAGATGGTTTTATATTTTCTCTTTCAAGAACCCTCATTTTTTACATGTTTTTTTTTCCGCCCAGATGAAAAACACATTTTCGCTATCGAGCCCTCTGATTCTGTGTGGTGAGATGACTTGTTGAATTATTCAGCTGTTTGCATTTTCCCAGCTTGATCGTCATGACATCGCTACTGATGTCCCTGTCATAGAAACTGAGGGTGTCATTTTTGTGAGGTCACGTCAACTCAAGTGACCCAGCAGGGAGGTTTGTTTTTTAAAATGCAGACTCTGTAGTTGCAGTAATGGAATACAAAGAAATCTTTAACACTGGAAAAAACACTGACTTTAGCTTGAGGAAAGTAACCAAATGAAATGAGATGGACTGTAATCACTTATTTTCATATGCTTTTCCAGTGCCTGGCTATGTCCATGGCAGGAGCATCAGAGGGGAACAGAACGGCAGTGGAATCGGATCAGGTCTACGGGGTTTTGGATCTCGCACACAAATCGCTCATAGATCTTTGGCTAAGCAGTTACAGGTGATTAGGTGAGGGCTTTACAGGCTTAAGGCTTCTTTAAACACACACATAGACACACACGCACACTAACACTTACAATTACCCCTAATCATTCCACAACAGGTGGCCGGCTGGAGTCTGGCCTTGAGGTGAACCGTTCAAGTGCCCTTATTATAGGTTAACAAAGCACCTGCAGTGGCACAGATGAGAGCCTGACAGTGCCTGTTTTAAAGGCTGTCTCACTGATAGCAAACTCTTTGCCAAGCGCCTAATCATCTCAACGCACTACAACCCAATCATACTTAAAATTACAGCTTGGTTCAAGAACTTCAGATTGGAGAACTGTGTTGTGACTAAACTCTGCCCATGTGCTTGATTAATCACTGGATGGGCTTCATCAATGTAGCCTGAGAGCTTTCTTTAAGAAATGGTTGTTGAAGCAAATGCTTTGCATTAGAGAATTACAAGTGTAAGCATCGGCTAAGAGAATAATCAAGGATTTTAATATTTATGATCATAGTGATAAACTACTGTACTGCAATATCACCTGTACACTGTATGCACACTTAACTAAATTTCAAAGGCGCATATAGTACCATATTAATGTAATTTTACATACCTTGTTATGATGCATGCATTGCCAGGCCGTTAAACTAATTATGATGAGTCATGTACTTGTATGTTTTCATTCATTCATTTTCTTTTCGGCTTAGTCCCTTTATTAATCTGGGGTCGCCACAGCAGAATAAACCGCCAACTTATCCAGCATTAGTTTTACGCAGTGGATGCCCTTCCAGCTGCAACCCATCAATGGGAAACACCCATACACTCTCATTCACACACTCATACACTACGGACAATTTAGCTTACCCAATTCACCTATAGTGCATGTCTTTGGACTTGTGGGGGAAACCGGAGCACCCAGAGGAAACCCACGCCAACACAGGGAGAACATGCGAACTCCACACAGAAATGCCAACTGACCCAGCCGAGGCTCGAACCGGCGACCTTCTTGCTGTGCGGCGAAAGCGCTACCCACTGCGCCATCATAAAAAATATTAAAACATGCAGAACAAGTTGTTCTGAACAACACATAAAACAAACATATAAAAGGTTACATTAAATTTGAAACGACAATACCTAAACCATCCCCATCATTCTCTCTCACTTCTCAGGTGAGATGGAGGGCCAAATCAAAGGTTACCATGGGCATCTCAGCCCTAGAGGATAGTCTCAGCCTCAGACATCACACCAAGCCTCTGACTAAAAGTCTGATGCATACAGCACACTTTTCTGGAAACACTTGAGCAGATTCGAAGTTGCCCTTCAACTAATTTAAATTTATGAGAGTTGTGCATGTAGCGTTCTTCACCGGTTCACCTGGAAACAACACAAAACCATCTGATCGAATAAAAAAAAAACTGTTGTTCGCTGACATTGCACATTAGAGATAGACTAAAAGCAGAATTCTTCAAATCAGAATTCTTCAGGCATAGAGTTTTGCTTGAGGCACTTAAGTGGAATCTAAAAGAGATATTTTAACATGTTTTCCCTCACATCAGGTGTGTATGCAGGAAGAAATGAAAGAGCAGATGCTGACACAGGATTTGGGTGATTTAACCGTGCGTGAATCTCAGAATAAAGTCTACTTACATTTCCTACTGATATCCTATGTGTTTTGCTAAGTCTAATCCTTTAGGAGATTGATGCACTATTGTTATAGGAAACTTTTTGAGATGCTCCTAAATGAAAGATATACTGATTGCATACTGGGCTGTTTTTGTGTGGACATTTTCACACCCAACACACATGATGTGGTACAAAGTCAAACATCAGTTATATGGCATCATGGGCAAAATCAAACATCAGTTATATGGCATCATGGGTACCCAAAGCCATTCATAGAACCAAAGGTCTGGCTACACGAGGCCACCACAAGACTCCAGGGTAAGAAGCTAATTTTGTCACTTTCAGATACAATCCACCCACTTCTTCCTCTGATTTCTTGTCACTTCTCCATATTCTTGGACAACCAGCTTTGGTTACCATGGATCTTAGGTTCACACCTCAGCAAGAGACAGCTACAAAGTCACTGTGACCCATTGTCAATGTGCTGCCCTTGATCATAAGAGTACAGGTCGCTCCAGAAATGAACGCACGGTATGTTTCTTTGGATAAAAGTGCCAGCTAAATGACAAGTAACAACTCTGGCACCCTGCTGTATGATGTTTCTTACTTTGCAAATGAGTCTGCTGATTAGAATAAGAATATATTCCAAAATGTCTCATCAGTATGTTAATTACCCTAAACCTGCAATGTAAGACGTGTCATTAAATCAAGCCGTACGGCCATGTCTGCTGGGCACTGTTATGGCTGCTCGAGCTGGACAATGCGTCTTTTTCAGCCATTGTGTTTGAAGGCAGCATAACCTTTTTAAAATGGATGGAAATGTGTGGCCTGACCTATAGAGCGAGAGGACGCTTTTACGCCAACATATTATGCATTTTCAGTCCTTTTGAAATGTGTAATTTAACTGAGGTAAATAGAAAGGTCCATTAGTGTTTCCAATTTGCCAACTATCAAAAACAGAGTGCATAATACAAAGCGCAATACATTCACGCGGTAAGGTTAAAACACATAGAAGGTTAAACCAATAAAAAAAAGCATTTTTACAGTCCCATGTGACATATGCTAAATATCATTCACACGTAATTTGTTTGTGCTAGAGGATAGCGTGGAGCAGACAGAGAATATTTGCTTTCATCACGTACAATAAAATGTGCTGTGGTTTTTCATGCATATCAAATATCTAGGAGAGAAAAGTCTAAAAAACATGAATAAAATCATTCGACTAAGAGCAGCCGCACGGTCAATCTGATCATCGCTAAGACATGTTCTACATGCTCAATCTTATTCACATTATTCATATATCAGAGGAAGACAATGAGAATGATGAGGGTCCATGCATCTCAAACACACATATCTGACAATTAATGAGTGTGCCTCAGAAATCTCATTTGTCACACACTTCTAGAGCTTATTTTTAGAAGACGGTTGCTGTAAAGAATTGTTTCCACGAGGAAATGTAATATTCTCTTTAAAGAAATCAAATAAAATCAACAAATATAAAAGGAAGCTAAATTGAGATTCTGATCAGTGTTCTTAAAAGTTTCGGTCACTACACTGTTTGTAAGAGTGTGAGAGAGAGTGAGAGTTGCAATTTACACAAATACAATTGGTCATTTAGAACTTTCTGAATTATCTTTAGTATTCATTCATTCATTCATTTTCATTTCGGCTTAGTCCCTTTATTAATCTGGGGTCGCCACAGCGGAATGAACCGCCATCTTTAGTATTGCAATGATCGAAAAAGCTCAAACAAGTTTTCGCCTACTTTCATGTTGTTCAAAATGAGGAGAATGAAGAATGAGGAGTGCTACTCAAAAGAATTTAGCTGATTCTCTCGTGTGATTAAATGTGTCTGTAACTCCTGAGTTTTGCCAGTATATAGGGACGTTGGTCTTCTGCATGACAAATAAAACTTTTCTTCGAATGATGAATAAATTATAGAAAACGAGAACAGAATGTGCCATTTATAGCTCAACTGACTGAGTTCATGCCAAAAGATTGAACCCAAAACTATGCTCATTCATCACAAAGACAACCCCCGTTTATGTAAAATATTCATTTTAAGATTTACATGTCTGTTGAAAAAAGGCGATTTAATTGGAAAAATAAGCAACTGCACTCATTATCAAGTGATACTGACAAACTAATTAAATCTATTTTTTTCAATTAACCAGTATTTGCAGCTAAACAATATGATAATGATATAACCCGCTCTAATTCTAAAATAATTAAAAGACTTTGTAAATATCACAATAATGAATAATTGTTTTACCCTGAAATCTCTGAATATCATTTCAGTGCATTAGATGAGTTAGAAGGTCCTTTCACAAAAAAGTAGGACTAACAAATTATATCGTTGTTAATTTATTGTTTAATTTTGTGGATTAAGTTCACATCACTCATATATATGCTGGCTTTAAAGTTGGCTTACTAAAACATTTGAATAACCTTAACTTGATGATCCCACTTAATATTTTATTTGTATATTTGTCAACAGATCTACTTTTTTAACTAACGCTGAGATATATATACATATATATATTTAGGGCAGCATGGTAGCGCAGTGAGTAGCACAATCGCCTCACAGCAAGAAGGTCGCTGGTTCGAGCCCTGACTGGGTCAGTTGGCGTTTCTGTGGAGTTTGCATGTTCTCCCCATGTTTGCGTGGGTTTCCTCTGGGTGCTCTGGTTTCCCCCACAAGTCCAAAGACATGCGGTATAGGTGAATTGGGTACGCTAAATTGTCCGTAGTGTGTGTGTGTTAATGGGTGTGTATGGATGTTTCCCAGTGATGGGTTGCAGCTGGAAGGGCATCCGCTGTGTAAAACATATGCTGGATAAGTTACGCTGTGATGCTGTGGCGACCCCAGATTAATAAAGGGACTAAGCCGAAAAGAGAATGAATGAATGAATATATATATTTATTTTATTATTTTTATCATTCATTCATTCATTCATTTTCATTTCGGCTTAGTCCCTTTATTAATCTGGGGTCGCCACAGACCTTCTTGCTGTGAGGCGAACGTGCTACCCACTGCGCCACTGTGAGGCCCTTTATTATTTTTATATAGAGTTCAAATGTTTTTTATTGCAAAAATGTTTCTCACACAATTGTTTGTCAGACAATCATAATTTAGTTTTTTAGCATATTAGGCAGTGATATAGTGCTGTTTAACAAGTAATTGTGACTAATTTAATATAATTTTTATTTTTATTAATATTTAATTTATATTTATATATAATTTTGTTATATATTTTATTTCTTAAATAAAATTAACATTATATATATATATGGATTTGTGTATCTATATAAACATAATTATTCACAGTACACATAAACCTTTATTTTGTATGTGATTCGTCAAGATAAATCTTTTAACACCATTACAGTGCTGTTTAATATGAGAACAGACATAACAGGTTACAGTACATTATGTTTCATTCATTCATTCATTTTCATTTGGGCTTAGTCCCTTTATTAATCTGGGGTCACCACAGCGGAATGAACCGCCAACTTATCCAGCATATGTTTTACGCAGCGGATGCCCTTCCAGCTGCAACCCATCTCTGGGAAACATCCATACACACATCCATACGAGGCTCGAACCAGCGACCTTCTTGCTGTGAGGCGAACGTGCTACCCACTGCGCCACTGTGAGGCCCAGTACATTATGTTTTTGTAATGTTAATGTTTATTGTAATGATAATGTTGCAATCACATATCAGATGTGCTTTATACACATCCACAACAGCCTAGCAAAAGCACTCTCGAGGTCAATTCAGCTGAATAAAACATTGTGTGGTACAAAGGTGACGCATAGCAACTGCTGGCTAAATATTGCAGTCATATTTAATGGTAGACATCTTCTATATGCTGTTAGTAGTGTCCTTTGAACTGAATATAAACAACAGCTATGATGTGACATCTCACTTAAAATGTTAAGATTAACACCCTGTGTAATCCAGGTCACAGGGCACTATCAGCGACTGTAACGCGCATTGTGATTAACAGTCACCACCACCAAAGTCAAGCTACAAAACTGCTAGATAAAATATTGCATCTATGATGACCTCACAGTCTTTTCCAGAACATCTGGGATAATATTTGAATTTATATATAAGTATGCAATATATACATTAAATATGTTACTGTACAAATTTGTGCACGGTGGCGGAGTGGATAGCACATTCGCCTCACAGCAAGAAGGTCGCTGGTTTGAGGCCCGGCTGGGTCAGTTGCCATTTCTGTGTGGAGTTTGCATGTTCTCCCCATGTTTGCGTGGGTTTCCTCCGGATGCTCCGGTTTCCCCCACAATTCCAAAGACATGCGGTACAGGTGAATTGGGTAAGCTAAATTGTCCGTAGTGTATGAGTGTGTGTTTGTGAATGAGTGAGTGTGTATGGATGTTTCCCAGAGATGGGTTGCAGCTGGAAGGGCATCCGCTGCGTAAAACATATGCTGGATAAGTTGGCGGTTCATTCCGCTGTGGCGACCCCAGATTAATAAAGGGACTAAGCCGAAAAGAAAATGAATGAATGAATGAATAATTTGATGTTATCAAAAAAGCTTACAAATATAAAAAACTATTTTTTTATGTTTCATTCACTCCATTTCAGAGGTCGCCACAGCGCAATGACCCACCAACTATTCCAGCATATGTTTTACGCAGCGGATGCCCTTCCAGCCGCAACCCAGTACTGGAAAACACCCATACACACAAATTCACACACAATTTAGTTTATTCAATTCACGTGCACTGCATATCTTTGGACTTTGGAGGAAACCCACATGAAAACGGGTAGAACATGCAAACTCCACACAGAAATACCGACTGGTCCAGCTGGGACTCCAACTAGCAAACATCTTGCTGTGAGGCAACAGTGCTAACTACTAAATCACCGTGCTGCCCCTTTTATGTTTCAGATAAACTTTATTAAAGGTCATTACATTATTAAAACCCTATGAAATACTTTTTTTTCTGGACAATGTTACTTTTTAGTCATCAACATATAATTAATCGAAATCATGAATCATTTACAATTACATATGCACTAGTTTACCATCTATACAATTGCATTTTTATTGAATTATATTTTTTATTCAATTTTATTCTTCATAATATTAAAACAGAAATGTTTGTAGTTTTAATAATTGTATTTATTAATATTCATTTTAAATATATCATTATTATCTGTCAGTCTCTTTTAGTTTTATTTTGACACTCTGAATTTCTCTGCCTACATGGCATGACTACAGTTTTGTCAAGCAAACTGTAAATTGCTGCTGAGATTGTGCTCATGTCTTCATATATATGAGATGACAGACAATGTGACAGACCGCACGCATCAAGGACACCTGAGTATGTGTGTGTGGTGAGTGAAATGGCATACATTCACAAAGATGCATACAAAGATGCAGACTTGCATAAATACTCTTCTGTAGTTTAAACTCAGCCACTAGTCCACATTGCACTGTGATGAGGTTTGCTGCTCAACTCAAATTTGTTCATCCAAAATATTCCAAATTCTGTGACATTTTGCATTATACAGTAAATTTCAATTTAAATGACTCTACCATTTTAAAATTGCACAATTTCAGCTGTGTTTTCATAGGGCTCTACATGATAATGCATATTGAACATTGATAATATGTGGCTGGAATCTTAATATGTCACAGTGAGTCCCCCGCTATACTGTAAATACAATGCTGAGAACTATAATGAAGACCGGAGAGACGAGAGGAGAAAAAATAAAAAAACAAGAGAGACAGAAACGGCATATGAAGAAAGAGAAAGAATAAGGTTGCGACTGAAAGATGTGTGATGACTTTTAGCTCACCGTTACTGAATTGGAGTGTGTTTGGGGGGTGGAGGGGAGGTGGTCAAGACTGTGAAAATTACCACCTTCCATAGAAAGACTACAATTTATCTGAATGGCATAAAAGCCGAGGGGCTTACAAAGTAAAGAGGTTAAGAGAGGCAGAGAGGAGAAGTAAAGAAAGAGCAAAATTCACACTGGGAGTATGATAAGAAGATAAAAAAAGAAATTGGGGGGAGGGGGGAATATAATTAACCAGGAGCACAGCTCGAAATCCCAGCATGCATCCATATGGAGAAAGTGCTACTGTAAATACTGTGCTGCAGCATCTTCTACCTACTAAATTGTGTTTTCTTCTAAATGTAAATGTAAAGGGTGTTTGAGATATACTTTCTTATTTTTAATGTATAATCCAAACCTGCAAAAATCATTCATTTTGAATATATAAAACTATCATTTATCCTTTCTAGCAACAATTACAAACAAATAAACATCCTGCTGTATTGAATTCCTTTAAAGAATAGAGCTATCAGCGTAATAATAGGCTTCAACATGTTATTATAACCAAAAATTCAACTCCACTGTGCTGAATAAGTTGCCTTCTCTAACCTTACTAAAGCACAAATAACCTTGAAGTATTTAGATATATGCAGCAAAAACAACCCTGGTGATTGGTCCCCTGGTTATTGCTCATCAGCGCCTTAAACTGCACTGAAGTATTAAGCAAAAGACACATTGCTGGTATAATTACCGGCTGTGTGACTGACAGATCTGGGTTGGGTAAGTGCTGCCTAATCCCCTGTTTCCAGTACAGTATTAATCCGGACATGAGGGAGTAGTGCTAACATGCTAATGTCAAAGCTGAGGCCAGTTGACAACGATGGCTAATCTGTAATGAGGTCCAATATATTCCCCCATGTGGCACCACATCACTTGATAAACCCTTATGTGAGTTTAGGTTGGACAGAGGGCAGTATTATGGTATTTACTGGCGTAATTGCATAGATGCAGATAGGCAAACAAATTAATATCTAAATGCTAAATGAACACAGCTTACCTAACTTATCCAGTAGTCAACCAGTAGAGGTTTTTGATTGCTAATGGCGACATCTTAGACCCTGTTTTAAAGATATTCTGATATCCTTTTTCCCTTCCCGATAATGATTATGATATCGGCCGATACAGTGTATTTACTCAATAACTGGGTGTGCATCTGTATATACAGCTGTATACTATATAACTAGCCCTACGTTATTTGAACTGATATAATTATTTTATGGTGTGTTTCAGACTTATCCCTTAAAGTCAGCATGAACTAGAAGCTGCGACCATTTAAATTTATTTTTTGTATTGTAACAGTTCCTAGAGAAACAGACTTTTAAATGAGAAAACAGTGGGTATGGCTTGTTTTTTTCTACTGCGAGCTGATTGGATGTAGTAAAGTAAGCATTTTATTCTGAAAGATCAGGAAAAAAAGCTTCAGAAGAGTTATTACAACCTAACAGACACCTCCTCCTCGCCATTTCTGTTTGTTGTCATAATGCTGTCAAAACGGACAGTTGGAGGGGCGTGGTTAAGTATTAGCCACGCCCAATACCTCAGACAGATGTAATCTGAGAATTTAACTGAAAACTAACAGAAAGGGCATTTTCAGATTTCAATTTTAGATTACAAGAGCAAACTTTTTTTTTTCTTAATGACATGCACAGATGTCATTCATGTGTTCACCACAAACTAGCAATGTGAGCTAACAAAATCAATATGGTTAGTTTTGATTTCATTTGTCCTTAAAAATACATACAGCGAACTAGAGTATTTTTTTATTATTATACTTTATTATTATTTTAATGTTATTATTTTATTATGTGACATACATTTTTACCAAAGTAACATTAGCCGCTTTTCCACTATAGTGCCAAACTATCCTAAAAACAGTTCCGGTTGTGTTTCCACAATTACATAGATATAAACCTTAGCCCAATCTTAGCCCAAAATTCTAGGCAAGTGCTCATGACAACACCACTGATGCCTGGCTGCCACTTTCTCCATAGCTGACTATGACTGATTTATTTATTTATTTATTGCTATTCAATGAGGTAGACATCAGAAAAGAGGAATCCCAAAAACAGAAAGATCTGATCATCATCTATATCACTGTTTACATTTATATTAGCAAGCCAATGACTGAAGTATTTGTATTACATTTCAAAGAGTGTAATACCAGCACCACAGTGTGAAATTAAACTGTTTCCAAGCTAACTGGCCTTGATCGGCAGCAATATACTATATAATATATTGTACACTATATAACTGTAGAAAGGCAATAAATGTACATATATAAAAAAAATCGATATAAATAATATACTAACATTATCTCTTTAAAGTCCTTAACCAATTTTTTAAGTAAAGGCTTTTTTCAGTTTTAAAAACAAAAGTACAAAAAAGTCCAACAGTAACTTATACTAGTCACCCAAATCAATAAGTTATCTTTATCCCTCATTGACTGTCTTTTGAAAACTTTTTTTCTTTGTTTGAATCAAGCTTCCAAACTTTGTTGAATCTGGCACAGCTCATCCTTATTTTAGGGTATATGGAATCAGAGAATGAAATCCAATACATATTAAGACCTTTCTTGAGACTCTTTCCATACATTTCCATACATTTTAAGACCTAATCGCCACTTTAGGTTTCAACCGGTAACATTGGCAACATTTTAACATACAGTATATTTAGTAAATACTGACTGTAAAAAAGCACAGCTAAAGTGTCTTAGCTTGTGATAACTCCTCATCAATTCAATATAATTCAGAAGGGTGGAAACAAAGAACGAGAATTATTTACCCCTATGAAAGGTTCATAAGAGAGAAATACAAATCAATAATTAGACCAGTAAAAAATAAAAGGATGTGAAGCTTTAGCAAGCTCTCTGACTTTGAAGTTATTTAATGAATTTGAGATTTTTCCATTTAATACAACTGAACACATTCATCTATAAAGACAATGATGCAATGATCTTGATTTTTCATAGCCGACTGTGATTTTTTTCTGGCAAATTAGACAATTACATATTTTACAACTTAAAATTTTAGAAACAAGGAAACAATAAAATGAGTATGTGACGTTTTTTTTTTTCACAAATCGCAACAATTGTACTTTCATCATGATCCACACAAAGATTCAACATAGGCCTACATTAGTGTGGGCAGATAGTGATTTAAAATAGATTAAAAAATGTTAAATTAGGTTGTAAAAACTGAATAAACCAAAAAAAAATCAGTTTTTGTTAAAGTATGCTACATAAAACATACCTGCACCTTATCTAAAACAGTGTTTCTCAACCACGTTCCTGGAGGACCACCAACACTGCATGTTTTGGATGTCTCCTTTGTCTGTCAGATGTCTAATGAGCTAATGATGTAAATCAGGTGTGTTTGGTTAAAGAGACATGGAAAATGTGCAGAGCGGTGGTCCTCCAGGAATGTGGTTGAGAAACATTGATCTAAAAAATGATTCATATACTGAATGAAAATGTTAATTCACTCTCTTCCAGCAGGTAGTGCCAATAGAACAGCAGGAATAATGGTGTTTCCTTGGTTACTGCAGTAAACAAAGCAGCGTGATGTCAAATCTAGCAAGATTTTATTGATTTCATAAACTACACAGAATTCCACTATTCACAGATTAAATTCAGACAAACTTTAGCATACAACTATTCATTTCATTCATTTTCATTTCGGCTTAGTCCCTTTATTAATCTGGGGTCACCACAGCGGAACGAACCGCCAACTTATCCAGCATATGTATTACGCAGCGGATCCTAAGAAGGTCACTGGTTTGAGCCTCAGCTGGGTCAGTTGGCATTTCCGTGTGGAGTTTGCATGTTCTCCCTGTGTTCGCGTGGGTTTCCTCTGGGTGCTCCGGTTTTCCCCACAGTTCAAAGACATGCGCTATAGGTGAATTGGGTAAGCTAAATTGCCCATAGTGTATGAGTGTGAATGAGAGTGTATGGGTGTTTCTCAGTGATGTGTTGCAGCTGGAAGGGCATCCGCTTTGTAAAACATATGCTGTATAAGTTGGCAGTTTATTCCACTGTGGCAACCTCTGATTAATAAAGGGACTAAGCCGAAAAAGAAAATGAATGAATGAATGAATATATACTTTAGCAGCTATTAAAGTTTTATTATCCTATTGTTGCATTTTCAGAAATAAGTCAATTGTCAGGCTACAAATTTAATATAACAGGAAACTTTTATCGAATAATATTTTGAAGCTACACACTCGTGTGTGTCCAGTCACAGCAAAGCTATCCAATTCACACAATCTGAATCTCTCAAACAGACACCACCACCCACAAACTCCACTAGAGTTTGTGAAATTGATTGTTTAAATTAAAAAAATGCACAAAATACATTTGAATTACAATTATTATAGAGTTTTCTTTCCACTTATTAAACTTAAGTGTTGAACAAAGATGGTAGACAAATGTAGGCAAAGAATGGGCACCCGTGTGTATCTGCATGTTGGTCAGTATATGTTGGTCACTAACAAAGCCACTATCCATTGAAAGGATTTGCTAAAAAAAAAACATTTACCGCATCATTGAGATAATGGTTATTTTCAACTGAAAATCAATTGATTACAAGCAACAGGCTTGTTTTCTTTTTCTAAAAATGTCAGTAAATAAATGTTAAACGTCAAACAATAGTACCCCTGGGCTGCGCTAGCTGCAAGCCTATGATGTATTAGCCTCCCAGGCCGGCAGAGACTGTCAAAAAGCTAAGAACTCTCAGCATTCGCTCTCTCCCAGTGAGTGTGGCGTTAATGAAAGCTGAATGCAGTACTGTAGCATTTGCTGAGAGCGGGAGAGCAGGCAGGAACCCCTCCGGGTCTTTACCTCTATTGTTAGGAGAGGGTGAGGCATAGCAGGGGGTTAATGCCAGCGTGGGTATAGCTACAGTGCCTGCTAAACCTTCACATCATAAGAAAAAAGGGAGACAAAGTCAGGGACATAGGAAAGAGGTGTACTGTAGGATACATATATTTTTAGACATACATGGAAAATATAAGCAACGCAAGCATTTCTAATATCAAATATGGTATTCTGAATGAGTCATCTAATGTGTCAGAATCACATTGGAGTGAATCAAAATAATGAAATGAGTTACCAGTATAGAATGCAAGGCCTTTGAGTCAGAGACAGAGGCCAGATTCACAGCCTTTTATACCTGTTATCCCTGGTAATGGAAATTCCTAAAATATGGACAGTCAGCCATACATATTAATTAAAAGGTCAGGAGAGAAAGCGCCAAACAGTAAGGCGTTTCAAATTCAATTTCATGGCATTTTCTAATAAAGTAGGCAGTGTCAACTTTTGCATTTCAGAGATATTTCAGCATAATAATGAGATTCTAGAGGAGAAGTCACAACAACGTCAGGGTAATTCACCTGCGGCAGACTTACATATCAACTCACACCATTATCTAGCACATGAATACGGCATTTTCATAGCTGCCATTCAACTCTTACTTTCCACAACTTATTGTTAACCACTTGCTGAGATAATGTGCCTGGAGCAACCTGGGGTGCCTTACTTGATGGTACATTAGTGCTAGAGCAGGACTGTGATTTAGATTTCGGTAATGCAAACTTAGATTTGTGTTGCAAATCCTTTGAGTAAAAAAAAAAAAAGTAAAAAATACTAATGCACCACCATGCAAAAAAAACAAAACAAAACATATATATCACCATAACACACCATTAACAAATTTTAAATTACACATTTAGTGTTAGTCACTGTTGAAAGTGGACTGTATCTTATAGCATGAATACTGGCAATTCTGCACCAGAAGCTCTCATAATATGGTGGTAACCTCTACCTGAACCAAAGACTTGTAAATCCACAAAACAAAGTTGCAATATTATGGTAGACTAAAGAGTTTAGTTTAATCTGGAGAAACCCCTCAATTTAGAAACGAATGTGTCGTCTGACTGACATCTTAAACCCACAATCACACTTTGTCTGGGTTTTATGTAACACTCAGGTACAAGCAACAGCAGCATATTATTTTACAGTAATATGCTTTAGTTTGCTTCAATGTGGAAATACAGTCCCAATGTAAACCAAATAGTCAAATTAAACTAATCTACTTAATACATTTTTTGGAGATCATTTTGTAAGAAACGTCATTTATTGAATGTCTCCAAATATGCTTCTTCTGAATGTAATGAACACATTCAGACATTCGTTCCTCTTTTAAGGTAAGACTTGAATGTTTTAAAATAAATAGATTTATAAACGTATAAAATGTTTTTGTTTTTTCACTTTGCATGAGGGATTTCTGTTTTCTGAGTGTGTGGGCCAAATTTTTTTAAATAAAATTTATATATATATATTTATTTAAAATTAATTGAACGATTAATAATAATAATTCTGCGTAGGCTATATACACGCAGACAAGGGAGTGCCCTTGTATTTTGCTTATAATACTAATACAGCCTCTAGAGTCCTAAATAATTTATTTACAGTATGAAGCGAAAATTGTAGCCTATTCTCCTCTCGTATGATCATAAAAGTTCAATCAAAAGCATGGCCACTTAAACTCCCGATCAACTCTATTCGCTTTACCAGCGGTTTCTCACTACTGAGTGAATAATGCACAGATGTGTCGCAGACCACTCACACGCACACACCTTCGGGAAAGCGGAGAACAGCACATGAATAACACTGGTCTGTATGCGCTGCAAGAACGGAAAACAAAACCCCGTGAAACTTAAACATTTACCAGTAAAATCGCCAAGACGTGCAGGTGACCCGGGCGTGCGCGAGACCGTGGTCGTATTTCTCCGTGAATCTCCTCACACTCGTTTAGAGCCGTCTGCTGTATTCTCACATAACTCGTGGAAATATATATCACAATTAAAGAGTAAAAGACCGTAAAGGTCGCATTCAGTCAGTCAAGTTCACAAGCAGCGGGTAATTGGTGTCTCGTGCCCAGTCGATACTGTCAAGAATGATCTGCGCGCGGCGACGGCGGGAAAGCTCGCCTCTAAAAACGAGAAAGTCTCTTTGTGGATGGATGAGGAACGGAAGCCCTGTTTAACGGATGCCTGTTTGTGGATGTCTGGGCTGGGAGAGCCTCGGATCAGTTACACAGATGTGCTGCGCAGGAAAAAAAATGACCGAGCCTCTTCTCAAACGCCTTACGGTTTCTCTATTCCTCATCGGTTTCTTAAGGAAAAGAGAAGCGTTTTTTTACACAACGGACCGCAGTCATTCATCTGAAAACTGAATTCACGTCCATATTTAGCGTAAACATTCACAAACACACGCAGTTATGGAGAACCGGTGATGTTTACCGGGGTTCTGCTGCTTACCTTCGTCAACGCTGAGCATGATTCAGTGTAAAATCCCCGGATAGATCATTTAGTCTGGTAAATAGGTGGGGAAAAGGGTCCGGCACCAAGTCCTGACGTTTATCCTTCAGAACGCAGAGAGCCTGGTTCGGAGACACGGCGGCTCCGATAAGGCGGTGGGAGCGCGGTGCTCAGTTACCGGGAAACGCGCGAGAGCGGATGCTGAGTGAAACGGGATGCGGCAGCTCATATACACAAGCACACTCGCACGCGGAGGGAGCGTCGTATTCTGAACGCTTAGGATTCAAATTCAAGTCTTCACGGATTTTTCACTGTCTGACTCGGTCGGCATCACCGGGACGTACCATTGAGCGCTCGTGAGAAAGGGGGTGTGGCAGCGGGAAAGGGGAGCGGGTTGGCGCGTGTCTATACCGGCGCGAGCGAGCGGCCGACGCTGCGAGCACAATGTCAGTCTGAGCAAAGCGCGCCGAGGACTCGGAAACATCCACAGAGTGTGACTGATTTCCTAATAACACCGCGGCTGCCCTGGATAAACACTGTCAATAATCGTTTCGGAATATGTTTTGCGGCCTAGTTAGATAAACATCTACAATAATACACATGTTATTGGAAAAGCACCTCTAGTTATTTTTAAAAACATATTGCAGTTATTGAGAGGAAGATTTTTTTCCTTCATGCGCATCATCCCTTTAGGGGCCCTTGCTTTTCCCACAGCTTCGGGGTCTGAGAACAAATATCCCCACACGCAGTAAACCCAGAAATCACCTTCTGAGAGTACACCAACCAATGGACCCTACAACGAAAATCATTCATCGATGTACTGAATAATGTATTAATGAAAGTGTAAAATTTCAGAAAGATTTGAAGTCAGGTTGGGTGCTAGAAAACCGTATGAAACCAGAATCAATTGAATGCCTCCACCATGTTTTAGTTTATAAATGTCAAACCTAAATTTCAAATAAGAATGTTATAATTTAGAGCATTTATCGAGGTGGGATGGCTCAGTGGGGTGGTTCCCTTTAGGCACTCATACAAAGTTAACCCAGAAATGACAACTGACTTAATATTTCCTCAACCTTAAGTGCTTCTAAACCTTCATGATTGAGGTAAACTAGGTTTTATATTCGCACATTTGTTCAGTGCCAACTTGTGACACGATCCCTATATTGTTTACCATGCTATTTAGAATATTCAGTCTGAAATGGCATGTAAGTATGACTTCAAAACAACATTAGCACTGTTTAATTGACTGTGAGCAATGCTGTACTTCGATAGTCATTGGCTACTAATATGATTTCCCTGTTTAGAGTTTGCAAATAATGCTTTTCTGAAATTATATTATTAAGGAGAAAGTCTTAATGTGCGAGTATAAAACCAACTCTACCTCAATACCTTCATGCGTTTCCTCTTTCTGTTGAAGCAAAAATAAGATATTCTAAGTCATTTTGGAAACTGGTAGCCATTGACATCCATCATAGGGAGAAAAGACAGGAAGTTAACGGCAACCGGTTTCCTTCTAAATATCTTCTTTTGTGTTCATCAGAAAAAAATAAAGTCAAACAAGTTATTAACAAGTTGTGGGTGAGTCAACAATGGGATGGCCAAAGTACAAAAATACATCTATCTCCAGTGTTGGGGTAACGCGTTATAAGTAATGCACGTTGTGTAATAATATTACTTTTCTAAAGTAACAAGTAACGCATTACTTTTAAAAATAAGTAATATTATTTGAGTTACTTTATTAAAAATGTAATGCGAGTTAATTTTTACCTTGCTTAATTGGCTTTTAAAAAATATATTGCAGAATAAAAATGACCTTAGGTTGAATCACACACTCAATGAGAGAGCGTGCTGCGGGGGAACAGACAGTCGGCTCGCACTCATCATCATCATCAGGTCTCTTTTCACAGCAGATGAGTCAGTGGACTGTTCTAGTAACTGAATAACTCAGGCTATTGGTTTATTTCGTATCCGGTATGTTAAAAAGTAATTACTTACTGAAAACGCAAACTGTCACGACAGCTCAGTTTAATTTAATGAACTGGTTCGACCGTTTTACTTAGAAGATCTGGTTAAAACAAACGATTCATTCGCGAATCGCCCATCATCACTACAGACAGTCAGAAACAGAAACAATGGCAGGCCCGAGACTTACATTTTTGCAATGGATTCGTGTTATTTTGAACTCATCGAAGAAAAGAAGTGAATTGTAGTTAAGTGTAGATTGTGTGTAAGTAAAACTCTTGACAACTGCAAGAAACACGACATCGAAAAAAACAAACAAAATAAAACTGGATGCAAAGCACTACACCCGCACACCACCTCCAGATAAACAACAAATCATTGACATCAGTTCACGTTCTCCAGGTAAAACAATTCATTCAACGAAACTCAAAAAAATGGTTATTGATTTTATTGTTGAGGAGACGCTGCCACTGTCTACTGTAGAAGTGACTACGTTTTGTAATATGGTAAGATTTTTTTCTCTTTTGGAAAACGATTTACACATTTGTTAAGGCTCTGTGAAGCTATTTATTCAATGTATAAAGCTCAAAGATTTATTTTGATATGGGGATGTTTTTATTGTCTTACTGTTCAATTTGTTATTAAAGATATTAAAGGTTTAAAATTAGTTTTTGCCTTAATATAAATTATTTCATGTTAGTACTCTTAGGCTTTGTTGCAATCTTTATCCCAATGCACAGTGAATTTACTTAACTAATAACACAAAAGGTACAAAAGTAGCAAACACATTACGTTACATGCTTTCATTAATCTGTATATACAGCGTATATAGCTCTAGGCTCAGTAAGTTTTCAAAATATAATTTTATCCTACATTTCTTTAAGGAAAATGACGGTGCAGGTTATATAGGTGGCTGTTAAATGCAGAGCTTCTCTATAAAAAGGTGAAAAAACACCTGCAAGTTCTGAAAGAGATCAAACCTCAGCCAGGTAAGGAAAAGTCACGCAAAAGTAAATCAAAAGTAACATAACGCATTACTTTCCATAAAAAGTAACTAAGTAACACAATTAGTTACATTTTTGGGGAAGTAATTCAATATTGTAATGCACTACTTTCAAAAGTAACTTCTCCCAACATTATCTCTCTCTCTCTCTCTCTCTCTCTCTCTCTCTCTCTCTCTCTCTATGTGAAGTTTATTTATATTCACGTGCTTATGATTGCTTAAAGCTGGCCCGCATTAGCTCGCAATTGATTTACCAATAAAATGATTCCTAAATCACCATAAACAACCAGAGTTCCCTTATCTCAGTACCTTCATCTTCAAGAACTCCCCCCACCCACCCCTACTCCTCCTCCTTCCCACACGGTCGCGACACGGTCGCCTCACAGCAAGAATGTCTCTGGTTAAAGTCCCAACTAAACTAGTCGACATTTCTGTGCGGAGTTTGCTTGTTCTCCCCGTGCTCGCGTGGGGTTTCCACGGGTTCTCCGGTTTCCTCCCACAGTCCAAAAACACGCAATTTAAGTAAATTGAACACACTAAGCAATACCATTGCCAAGCCCTTAATAAGTATACGTCTCTTTTCAGCCATTCTTTTAGCCAGAAATAAGTCGGGGGAGTTCATCGAGATCTACCTGAGCTCAAGCTCCCCTCTCGCCCTGCAAACGGGAGGGAGCCCAGAGCTCGAGGATCTCGTAAGCTCATGGCTCTCTCCCGGGACAGCATGCCAAACAAGCTATATTACCAATCATCAGCTAAGTGTGAACTCTTGAAATATATATATATATATATAAAATTACAAAAGCTGTCACTGGCGTGTTACCATGATAATATTCTTATGTGAAATGTTTATATTAATTAGTGATGTCCCATTATCAGTAATTTATAAAATAATACACATTTACTGAAAACTTCTAACTATAAAAGCCAATTAAAAACCTAGTGAACTGCTTATACATTTCAAGTGCCTCAGAGCTGTATGTGTGTACAACTGCATATACATTAATAATTATAATGAACATTTTGATGATATTAGTGTGTTTGTGTGAGCGTTTGAACTTAAGGATCAATACGCACTAGACTTAATGGAAACAAATCTGTTCTGTTTGGACATCAATACTGACTCAACGGGAGCCAATGTGATCAGCCAAGGTCAGAGTAAATCATAAACATAAATGCATTTTCTAAAGTGTTGCATCTTTCTCAAGGTTGTAAATGCACCGCAACACAAACACTTTGAAGCCAACAGTTGTATCCCTCAAGCCCTGTGTTCATTCAACCGATGCCTTGCAGCAACCAAGTGACCCATACTCATTCATGTTCAATAAGATCTATATTTAGCAGTATTAAAAATGATTTGCTTTCCAACAGAATGACAAAGACCTCATTATGGACACCTAAGATGCTGTTCTATAACCATTACTAGGAACTGGGAATCTTAGCGACCAACTAGTACAATGTCTATGACATTATAGCAACAAAGACCCTCATATGAAGTGTATAATATATTAAGTAAATACAATATTTGTTGTAATGTGTGTGCGTGTGTGTGTGTGTGTTCGTGTGCGTGTGCGCGTGCGCGTGTGCGTGTGCGCGTGTGTGTGTGTGTGTGTGTGTGTGTGTGTGCGTGTGTGTGTACACGTATCAGGACACAAATCTGTATAATGACAAAGGTATGTCACAGGTATTACAAGAAGGTGGTGAAATATGAGGACACTGCTGATAACCTCATTTCTCCAAAAGCTTATAAATCACAGAATGAGTATTGTTTTTTGTTTTTTCAGAAAGTAAAACTGTACACAGCTTCATGTGAGGGTTGGGTTTAGGGGTATGGTGGGGTTAGGGCAATAAAAAAATACAGTTTGTACAGTATAAAAACAGTGGAAGCCTATGTAATGTCCCCACGAGAGAGAGAGAGAGAGAGAGAGAGAGAGAGAGAGAGAGAGAGAGAGAGGACCATGGATCACAAAACCAGTTTATGCTGTGGCATATTTGTTGTAAAAATACATTGGGTCTGTCAATTTTTGCCAGAAATCCTTAGAATATTAAGTAAAAATCCTGTTCCATTAAGATATTTTGTAAAATGCCATCTGTAAATCTATGAAAACATGTTTATTAGTGATATGCATTGCTAAGGACTTAATTGGAACTTAATCAATGGAAAGTTGTTGTTTTTTTTTTCAGCCGTCAGGTGATGTATAAATGTCAATTTAAATTCTGCCAATGACTTTGTTTTTGTCCAAGATCTCAAACACACACAAACACACACACAGACGTGCACACACACAGACACACACACTCACGTTATGGTAATATTCAGCTGTTTGAATGTACTTACCAAGTGAATTATTTCTTACAAAATCAATGTCATTTTAAATAAATAACCACACGAGTGGTTTGGGTACCTGCTTAAATATGTTAAAACATCACATGCTGCTTCAGATGGATGTATGAAAGGGAAAAGGAACTGTTTATCTACGCATCAGCACACAAGTAGTTAAAAGTGTACTTCATTAAATTGTCATTTATTCATTCATTCATTTTCTTTTCGGCTTAGTCCCTTTATTAAT
>CAIGQW010005185.1:1058403-1070599 GCA_903798125.1 Danio choprae | reverse complement strand
CACACGCATAAGTTAAAGTATAAATACTCGTAGTTATAAAACTTTTTTTTGTGCATTAGAATGTATTTCTAATCCCTGTCTAATGACTGATAAACATTTTTACCATGATTTACTGAAGACAACAGATGTGTCTCCTGTTGAATATATCTCTTTATCTTTAAATAGTGATCAGAATCCACATCGGATCGCAATCTGATCTGATGTATTAAATGTAACATGACAGTCATTTAATGCATTCAACAACATCAGTGCATCATTGCAACATTTCCACATCATTGCACATGCACAAAACTTTTTAACTTTAGTGTTCCAATCCAATCAAGTGTTTAAAAGTCCTCTCCAATGGATTAAAAAAGGTTTATCCCACCCATCTCAATCTGACTGAAGTTTCAATTTGTTTGGCCACTTTTATTACAACTAAGATATTTACTTGATTTACATGCTTCAATCGGGCTTCTGCATGGTGCGAATTGTACATTGACGATCAGGGAGGTCAAATTTTTCAGTAATATTAGGTTGTGTAATGCTTCAGTTAATCTAATTTATTAATACAATGCATTTAAGTTTTCAGTGTTTTGTGGGATGTTTAGTGTACTCTGACCTACAATATCCTCTGATTAGCTATTGTCAGACGTTACTGTAAGTCAAACTATACAAACTTCGCAGCTCATTTTACTTTACTTTTAGGCTATACTGTATGTAGATACAAAAAAGTAAACACTTAGGATGTCCATCGGTGCTCTAGATCTGCCGGTTTCAGACTGTTAAAAAAAAAAATTTTAATGCAAAAATTGATTGCCACGATAATGCATTCACAATAGTATGCACCATTATAGGGGTGGTCAAATGTGTTTATTTGTTATATTATCTATAATTTGAATTATTAATATTATTATTAAAAATACATATCAGAGCAAAATATCTCACTATTTAGAGGACTGACATGTTGTTTTAAAGTCCTTCAGGGGGGATCAAGCATTGTTTAGGGGGCTCAATCCCTCACAAACCCCCCTGAAATTCACACCCTGGGCTTCTGTCAATGTTATGCTTTTAGTTCCAGTCTTATTGTTTATCTCTGTTTCACTTTTAGGGCTTGTTATTTGATACCACTAGGAGATTCAGGTTGGACATAAGATATTAACTGTTAGGTGTTTTTCTCCATTTATGAAGCAAACAAGTAATATTAAAATAATATATAATGGCAATATTAAGCTTGCTCATGTAGTTTAATTGATAAACCCTTGTTTAAGGTATAGTTCACCCATAAATTAAGTGTACTCTACACACCCTCAAATCCAACTCCAATTCCAACACTTTATAACTTTCTTTTTTCTGCTGAACCTAAATAAAGATATTTTAAAGAAAGCTTCCATAGTAAAAAAATAAATAAAATAAAAAATAAAAATACTATGGAAGTGAATGGTTGCTGGTTTGCAGCTTTCTTTAGAATATGTTATTTTGTCTTCAACAAGACTGTGATAAGTTAAGGGTGAGTAAATGACAACCAAATTTTCAGTTTTGTTTGAACTTCTTTAAAGGTGTAGGGAATATGAGTTGTTAGCAGTAGCTACCCATTTCCATTTTCATATTCCATAGCAATCACAAAAAAACAATCACATTTACATACCCCTAGGACTACATTTTATCAGCTCTTGTTCCCCTGGGAATCGAAAATTGTAAACTTGGTTTACAACTGCTATGCTCTAATTTGTTAGCCTTTAATTTGTAGTCTTCCTGTACCTCCTGAAAGAAATCACATGAGTGATGACCCACAGCCAGTGAGAGAACAAGATGCAGGGCAAGGGAAAATTCAGCAAGAGACTTGCCAAAAAACATCAGCAAGCAACCATTAGCTATATTTCCATCTAAAGATGTTAATTAAACTTATGCGCAAAACATTTGCAAATAAAAAACAGTTTCCAGTTAATGAGAACAAAATCGTTACTTCCTGATAAACTGATACCAAATATCTAAAAGGAAAAAAACGACCTTTTTTCTTATATAATAAATGACTTGTGCCTCAGAAGACAAAGAGGAAATGCAATGAATGTGCGGTGGCTTTTGGAGGCGGAATTCTGGGAGGTTATAATAACGAACCACTTGATGATGGGCTGATGGATGAGGGTTAAGGCATTTTAGAATCAGTGGTCATCGGTTCAGTGGTTTGTCTATTAATGCCATTTCATCGCACATGACTATTTTGATGCGCATGCATTTTTTTGTAATCGGATAAAAAGTTTATTCTACTAATTTGTGTGCATTTTCAAAATGTATGCACATCTTAGCATTTTCATTAACGGACGCATTGGAGTATGCGTTTCTGCGTGAGCATTCTGAACGGCATTTTGTGTAAATAACGGTTCAGTTTGCGTAGATATAGGATTGGCCTTTACCCCCATCTCTTTTTGGGCACGATGAAGTACGGGCTGTAAAACCCGCACCTCATCTCGGCTGGAGGAACCAGCTCGATTGCATCCTTCGCCAGGAGGACAGCAATCTCCTCTCACAAGACAGAGGCAGACACGGGGCTGACCCTCGTGAAATGTACACCCGTGAACTTGGGAGGGCGAGAAGCGAATTGTATCGCGTAGCCGAGTCTGATCGTTCGCATGAGCTACCACGACGGGCTGGGCAGCGCTAACCAGGCTGGCAGAGCTCACGCTAATGACATCATCGGAGGGTTTGCTGACATGCCAGCGGAGGGGCAGCTGGGGAGGGGAGTGCTCACCTCGGGAAGTAGAGTGGCCCAAAGAAGAGCTGAAAATAAGAGATTGCCTCTGACCCAGTGATGCAATACTCGTGCCTGTCATCCGGGGCTAGGAAACCACCGCATCCAGTAACGCACGGCCGGAATGACATCTTTAAAAAGACGCGCTGCTCTGCCGTGTTGCTCTCTTAGGGTATCTGATCTTTTAGAGAAAACTGCTCTTTTATTAGACACCAGTGAAACGCCCAGGGGACGGGAAAGGAGCCCAGTTAGACCGTTGCTGTTGTATCTTCGCCCACACTGGTCAATAAACTGGTTTCTTCTCGAAATCAGGATCGCAGATCAGGAGCACTTCAGTCTCAGTGTGGGGTCTGAAGCAAAGAATCTGATGCTCGCTCCACGGACACCACTGATATACTCCACTAATGACAAATCAGTTGCACCTGCGGAGCCAAGCTCTGGCAACTCATTTGGCATTCATTGGCCCTTTTTCTTGCTCTTCAGAGTGATTGGTCGTCTAGCGATCTACCGTAGTCTGTTTACAGACGCACATTGGAGTTCCCATGTGAAGGGGAACATGCAAACTCCACACAGGGACTTGAACCAGCGACTTTCTTGCTGTGAGGCAACAGTGCTAACCACTGAGCCATTATTAGTCCTTATATTGTGTTAGAAAAAAAAGACTCCCATATTTTATTACATTTTTCTGAGTTCCCAGAGGTGGCATATCTAATTCTTTCCAAATGTAAAGTGTAAGTAAGTCCAAGATGCCAGTCAGAAAAGAGAGGCCTAACATTTTTCTGGATGACATTCTTAGCGATAATCATGCCATACTGAACAGGTAAACATATATTTCGAATATATTCATATAAACTAAATATAAACATCTGTCTCATTCTTTATCTTAACTTATTTCCTGTATCACATCTTATGAGAAGTTGTGAAATACTGTCCGACTCCTCCAACTGGTACACACTGTATAGCCTACACTTTTTCCTTAAAAAAAAACCCCACATCGCTTTGCTCTCTTCATTTCTGTCTGTTCCTGTGGGTCTCTCATTGAGTGCGTGATTGAATGTGACTGTTCGTTTTAATTCCACAATTGATTTTTTTAAAAGCTAATTATTTAAACAGAAAAGTAACTCGCATTATGTTTTTAAAAAAGTAACTCAAATATAATTACTTAATTTTTTTAAAGTAATGCATTACTTTACTCGTTACTTAGAAAAGTGTTATTAATACATAACTTGCGTTACTTGTAATGCGTTTCCCACAACACTGCCCCAGACAGTCCTGTAATGTGAGAAGAGATGCAATCCAGAAAGACCTGAAAATCGTGCGTCGTGTTCACGGTATTAAGAGGACCGTGCCTTCACTTGTCACAAGCTCACCGCAAGCCACTGACAGACAAACAGAGAGACACAGCATCATAAAAGAGCTCCCAAATGCCAAAGACACACGAGTGTTTTCGAGTGACTCCTGTCTCATTCTCTTCTTCTCCACCTCTCACTCTCCAGTCTTCCTTTCATTCATTTCCTGAGGTGCATTTCATTGAATTTCAAACAGCAGCTTGTCACTGCACCATATCGGAGTCAAAGGAACAGGTGCATATGTGCGTATGACTCTAAAATTTCAATTGCTTTTTTCATTTTGTTTGTTTCTCACCCCACTGCGACGCTGTGTTTGAATAGCCGCATGCGGCACATTGCTCAGGTTTGTAGCCTTTAGAGTGCCTTGCACCTCGGCTCTGCTCTGTATTCCAGCGCAGCCGTCCCCTGCTCTCCTCATGCTCCACTGAGAGCGATGGATCATTAGGGTCTGGCCGAGGAAAATCTCATTTATGAGAAGACACGCTTTCTTTGATCTGCGTGTGCACGTGCGAGAGCGTGGAGCTCAGCATTCATGGACGGATGCATACGTGTTTATCATGTTTTTTTGTTATTATTTCCCACATCATTTCACAAAATTCCTGTTAAAAACAATGACTCAAAGACACTTTGTTATCATTACGCTGTCGACTTTAATTAAAGGAATAGTTCAACCAAATATGGATATCTGCTTATTTTCAAGCCTTTATGTTGTGCCGAACCCATACGATGTAAAATCTAATTTACTACATTAAACAAGTCAATTTCAACCAGTTAATTGTACATAATATAAAAGCTAGGCAAACATAATATTAAACAAAACTGAAACTATGTACACTGCAAATTTTTTTTTAAAAATGTCTTGTTTCTAGACCAAATATCTAAATATACTTAAATGAAGAAGCATTTCATGAAGCAAAAAACATTTTTTACATAAAACAAGCTAAATAATCTGCCAATGGGGTAATTAAAATAATCTTATTTTGGTAACACTTTACAATTTTATTAGTTAATGTTAGTTAATGCATTTACTAACATGAACAAACAATGAACAATACATTTATTACAGTATTTGTTAATGTTAGTTATTCATTCATTCATTCATTTTCCTTCGGTTTAGTCTCTTTATTCATCAGGGGTCGCCACAGTGAAATGAACCGCCAACTTATCCAGCATATGTTTTACACAGCGGATGCCCTTCCAGCTGCAACCCAGTACTGGGAAACATCCATACACACTCATTCACACACATAAACTACAGCCAATTTAGTTTGTTCAATTCACTTATACCGCATGTCTTTGGACTGTGGGGGAAACCGGAGCACCCGGATGAAACCTACGCAAACACTGGGAGATCATGCAAACTCCACAGAAATGCCAACTGACCCAGCTGGGACTCAAACCAGCGACCTCCTTGCTGTTAAGCGACAGTGGTAACCACTGAGCCACCGTGTCACCCTCATGTTAGTTAATGTTAGTTAAGGAAATAAGAGTTGTTCATTATTCGATCATGTTAACACACGGCCCATTAACAAGCATGAATTTGGATTTTAATAATACATTAGTAAATGCTGAACTATCATTAATAAATGCTGTACAAGTACTGTTCATACTTAGTTCATGTTAGTAAATACAGTAACTAATGAAACCTTAGTGTGACCCTTATTTCAAACCGAAAACAAAATTATTTTATTCATCCTATTGGTAGATTATTTAGCTTTTTGAAGTAAAAAAAACCCAGATAATTTTGACTTATGATTTCTGAAAACAGTACAGTACTTCTCTAGAAAAAAATGCTTCTTGATTTAAGAATCTTTTAATATTTGGACTAGAAAAACGTTAAAATCTCTAAATAAGAAAAGCTTTTTTGCAGTGTAAGATTTTTGCATTAAAATATTAAATGTTGGCCTCACAGTGGCGCAGTGGGTAGCACATTCGCCTCACAGCAAGAAGTCGCTGGTTCGAGCCTCGGCTGGGTCAGTTGGCGTTTCTGTGTGGAGTTTGCATGTTCTCCCTGTGTTGGCGTGGGTTTCCTCCGGGTGCTCCGGTTTCCCCCACAAGTCCAAAGACATGCGGTACAGGTGAATTGGGTAGACTAAATTGTCCGTAGTGTATGAGTGTGAATGGGTGTGTATGGATGTTTCCCAGAGATGGGTTGCAGCTGGAAGGGCATCCGCTGCGTAAGTTGGCGGTTCATTCCGCTGTGGCGACCCTAGATTAATAAAGGGACTAAGCCGAAATGAAAATGAATGAATGAATATTAAATGTTCAGCTAGAATAATGTTAAACCTTTTGCTGATGTGTGTACTAACATTGTCCAAAATGTTTACAATGATGTTTAAAATCAGAGACATCAGCAGTTTTAGACATGCTCCATGTCTTGTGTTGTCACTCCGTGATGTTAAAACCTCGAATGGCAGTTTTACTTCTGTAAAGACAATGTAAACACAACTGCATGAACTGAAGGAATGCACACATATAGTACTTGTAGCATCTAGCAAATCAATTATATATTATCATTTGCTGAAAAAAGTAACTCAATAACCCAACACAAAGCAGAAACATAAAGATGAATCAAACGACCCAAGAAGATTTTGGGGCAAGAAGAGTGATAAAACGAGGATCAATACTGACATTTTCAAGATGGAGAGAGATCGCAGCAGGCTTCGGCCAGACAGAGACATCAATCCTGTGTGTGTTTTATTACACTGGCGACTGCTTAGATACATTTATATGATATTCAAATATCAATCTAGCTTACTGCAATATGCAATGATTATCTCAAGCTAGCCAACAAGATAATATATCAACATAACACAATGTTCTGCACACTCAAAAGTCATTTTATGCTGGTTTTAGAGAACATAAAAATTGTTATGCTACTACAAATTTGATCTTTAAATAAAGTAACCTGAATTAGTATTAATTCATAATCCATTACTTACCATATGGCTATTTCATAAGAGCGAGTACATCATTAAATCTTTACTTTATAAAACTTTAATACATTACTTCATGCATGGACATGATTTGTGCATGCCTGAGTTCTGTATGGTTGATTTCCATCAGCTGTGGAACTGATTAAGACAACACCAAATATTTCGCACTCCTTAACAGAGCCATCAAGCTATTGTTATCATTATTGTTTTGAATATCAACCACAAAAGTATTATTTCAGGGCTGCACGGTGGCGCAGTGAGTAGCACAATCGCCTCACAGCAAGAAGGTCGCTGGTTCGAGCCTCGGCTGGGTCAGTTGGCATTTCTGTGTGGAGTTTGCATGTTCTCCCCGTGTTTGCGTGGGTTTCCTCCGGGTGCTTCGATTTCCCCCACAAGTCCAAAGACATGCGGTACAGGTGAATTGGGTAGGCTAAATTGTCCGTAGTGAATGAGTGTGTGTGTGGATGTTTCCCAGAGATGGGTTGCGGCTGGAAGGGCATCCGCTGTGTAAAACATATGCTGGATAAGTTGGCGGTTCATTCCGCTGTGGCGACCCCAGATTAATAAAGGGACTAAGCCGAAAAGAAAATGAATGAATGAATGAATAGTATTATTTCATGTGTTTTTGAACCCTCAGTCATCGCAAGTCATCTTTTTTTTTTTTTACTTCAGCAGGACATTAAAGATTATTTGTTGAAACTGTGGTCCTTACTGATTAATAAAACACAAGTTAATGGCAATTGGAACTTGAGATTTCAAAACAATATATATACAGTTAAAGTCAAAACTATTAGCCCTCTTGTGAATTTATTTTTCTTTTTGAAATATTTCCCAAATGATGTTTAACAGAGCAAGGAATTTATCACAGTATTTCCTATGATATTTTTTCTTCTGGAGAAAGTGTATTTTGTTTTATTTGTTTTAAGCAATATATATTTTTTGATTGTCTATAGAACAAAACTGCATTATACAATACAATGACTTGCCTAATTACCCTAACTTGCCTAATTAACCTAGTTATGCCTTTAAATTGCACTTTAAGCTAAACTATACTAGTATCTTGAAAAATATCTAATAAAATATTATGTACAGTCATCATGGGAAAGATAAAATTTTAGATACATTTAGTTATTAAAATTATTATGTTTAGAAACATGTTGAGAAAAATATAATTATATATACAAAATAAAAACCCACTGCTCCTGTCATTAGATCTGAAATGAAACGACTGGTCTGTGCAAGAAACGGAACATTATTTACAACATTTTTACATTTAATCCACTGCCCTGGTAAATGGTCCAGCGAGGCTCTGAATTTAGAATCAGACATGTTAGCCGTGTTATTCCGGGCTGCTTTGGCCGTAGGACTGGAGATGGCTTGTTCCCCAGCTCCGCGGCTGGACCACTTAGATAGGTGTTACGTGGGGGCCAAGAAGAAGGTGAAGCCTTCCAAGCCCCCCATCCCCTTCTTCCCGGAGGTACACAGTGAGCTCATG
This sequence comes from Danio choprae, assembly GCA_903798125.1. Classification (NCBI taxonomy): domain Eukaryota; kingdom Metazoa; phylum Chordata; class Actinopteri; order Cypriniformes; family Danionidae; genus Danio; species Danio choprae. The sequence continues at coordinate 1,062,091 of CAIGQW010005185.1, read as the reverse complement.
CAGGCATAGAGGGCACCTTTTTCTGCCCGGACCTCGTGCGCTTCCGCTCTCACCACCCTCGATGGTGGAGCACCCAGGGGGTATGAGGCGATTCCTCAGGTGGAGTGCGCTATTGCGGTCAATGTTTGCCCGCAAGGCGCCTCCACCTGGAGAGGTCTACCTAAACTCACCCATATCACAGGCTGGCCTGTTCGGAGACTTTACTTAGGAGTTCTTGGCGGTGAAAGAGCAGTCTAAGGCGATGGGAGAGGTCATCTACCAGCAGTCTCGGAAAACTGCTCTCTCCACTGCCCCATCCACCTCGGCTGCTCCTCACCGAGGGTGCCCACCCGCAACTACAACATCTGCTCCGCCTCCGATGCTCGCTCCACCGGCCAAGCGGCAGCGCCGAGCCACCCATGGGACTGGAGAGCCCCCGCCCCAGGGTGCTGTAAAGTCCGGTAAATGGACCTGCTCTTTCCTTGGTGGAGGACTGAGGACCAATTCAGCCCACAACAGTGACTTCAATTCTACGGCTGGCCTTCGGGCTGGCGGTATCCAAATTTTCAATAAAAGAGCAGTTCCCTCTCTCTCCGGATGTGCAAACCCGAGCCTTGCCAGTCTGGGACACTCCGCCTTCCAGTTCGCAGCGCCAGGCCATATCGCCACAGACTTCCAGGATGCAAGGGACTGGTCTCATTTCCCTCACCTCAGCCTCATTGCGAGATCCAGGGAGGAAGGTAAGAGACAATCTCTTATTTTCAGCTCTTCCTCGGGCCGCTCTGCTTCCCGAGGTGAGCACTCCCCTCCCCAGCTGCCCCTCTGCTGGCACATCAGTGATCGCTCCGATGACGTCATTAGCAGCAGCCTAGTTAGCGCTTAATTAGACTCGTATATGCGATATAATTCGCTTCTCGCCCTCCCAAGTTCCCAGGTGTACATTTCACAAGGGTCCACCCCGTGTCCACCCGTCTTGCGAGAGGAGATTGCTGTCCTCCTGGTGAAGAATGCAATCGATCCGGTCCCTCCAGCCGAGATGACGTGTGGGTTTTACAGCCTGTACTTCATTGTGCCCAAAAAGAGCGGGGGGTAAAGGCCAATCTTAAATATGCGCAGACTGAACCATTATTTACACAAAATGCCTTTCAGAATGTTCGCGCAGAAACGCATTCTCCAATGCGTCTGTCCTTGGGATTGGTTTGCAGCTATAGACCTGAAGGATGCGTATTTTCATGTCTCCATTCTTCCACACCACCGTCCTTTCCTTCGGTTTGTGTTTGAAGGTCAAGCATGGCAGTACAAAGTCCTCCCCTTCGGGCTCTCCCTGTCTCCGTGGGTTTTCACGAAGCACATTGAGGGTGCCCTAGCAGCTTTACGGCTTGCGGGCATAGGCATACTCAATTATCTCAACGATTGGCTCATTCTGGCTTCATCCAGGGATCAATTGATTATGCACAGGGACAAGGTGCTTTGGCACCTCGACCAGTTGGGGCTTTGGGTCAACCGAGAGAAGAGCAAGCTCTGCCCCATGCAGAGAATCTCCTATCTCAGAATGGAGCTGGACTCGGTTGCCATGGTAGCGTGCCTTTCAGAGGAGCACGCCAGGTTAGTGCTATCCTGTCTGAGTCTACTCGACAAGAAAACAGTGGTCCCACTGAAAACCTTCAGAGGCTCCTGGGGCATATGGCATCTGCAGCTGCTGTCACGCCGCTCGGATTGCTTCATATGGGACCACTTCAGGGATGGCTCCCATTGATCGAGTCCCCAGACGGGCATGGCACGCGAGCACACACCGAGTGTACATCACTCCACTGTGTCGCCGCACCTTCAGCCCTTGGACGGATCTTGCTTTCCTATGAGCCGGTGTGTCCTTACACAAGTATCCAGGCATGTTGTCATATCGACAGATGCCTCCAACACAGGCTCGGGGGCCGTGTGCAATGTGCATGCAGCCACGGGTTCGTGGACCGGACCTCAGCTGCATTGGCACATCAATTGCCTAGAGCTGTTGGCAGTGTTTCTCGCTCTTCACCATTTTTTACCGGTCTTACAGCAGAAACACGTGCGGGTCCGAACGAACAGCATGGCAACGGTGGCATATATCAACCATATGGGGGGTAAATGCTCCCGTCGCATGTCTCAGCTCAGCTCGGGTGAGCTGAACCGCGCAGCAGATGTGCTTTCATGGCAGCTAGCGTCCCAAGGGGAATGGAGACTCCACCCCGGTTCGGTCCAGCTGATATGGGAGTGCTTTGGGGAAGCCTAGGCCAACCTGTTTGCATCTCCTAAAAACGCCCATTGCCAGTTGTTTTACTCCCTGACCGAGGTCCCCCTTGGCACGGATGCGCTAGCCCACATTGCATTTATGCATTTCCCCCAGTGAGCCTAATTGCACAGACACTGTGCAAAGTCAGGAAGGACGAAGAGCAGGTTTTGTTTGTTGCGTCTCTTTGGCCCAACCGGACCTGGGTTTCCGAACTCACACTCCTCGCGATGGCCCCTCCCTGGCGCATTTCCCTGAGACAGGACCTCCTCTCTCAGGGACGGGGCACCCTTGACCAGATCTCTGGAACCTCCATGTGTGGTCCATAGGCGGAGCATGGAAGACTTGATGGAAGACCATCACGGCTAGAGCACCCTCTACAAGACATGCCTACTCCCTGAAGTGAAGTCTATTCGCTGAGTGGTGCAATTCTCGCCGAGAAGAACCCTGAACTTCCCAGATTAGCGTTGTGTTATCCTTCCTTCAGGATAAGCTAGAGCGTAGGCTGTCACCTGAAGGTTTACGTGGCTGCCATCTTCCCTCATCATGACGTGGTGGATGGCAACATGTTAGGGAATCATAATCTAATCGTCTGATTCCTCAGAGGCACGTGGCGATTAAATCCATCCCGCCATCTCTGTAGTCCTGGGATTTGGAGGCATCACGTGTGTAACCCACGTTCCCCAAATATGGAACGGTCTCCAGCTGTTGGCTGAGTGTTCGGTCTTCAACTGGCAAAAATCTGATGCTCGCTCCACAGACGCCACTGATATACTCCACTAATGACTAATCAGTCGCACATGCAGAGCCGAGCTCTGGCAACTCATTTGGCATTCATTGGCCCTTTTTCTTTCTCTTCAGAGTGATTGGTCGTCTAGCGATCTCCCGTAGTCTGTTTACAGACGGACATCTCCGTTCCCTATTCGGGGAACATGGGTTACATACATAACCAGGACGCTATATACAATTAAATATCTATAAAACAAATTTGTTTGTTATAGTTTTGCTTTTATGTATGTGTGTGTATTACATATACATAATAAATATAACACACACACACGCATGCACGTACGCATGCACGCACGCATGCATCCACGCACACGCACACACACACACACACACATAAATATATATTATGTCAAAATAAAATTAATTTTTGCCCAGCACTAGTTTTTTTTGTATGTATGGGTTGTTTTTTTCTAATCTAATCTAACTCAATTAACACGTTTTCACTTCCCATCATGCTTTGCACAGGTCTAGATAGGGATAAGTATTAATATTATAAACATACTATAAATATTGAAATAAATTATTATATTTTTTGTAGTTGTTTAATATGTTTTTATTTTAGGTTTAGTATTCTAGTTTCTTTATATTTTAGGAGTTAACATTGTGGTAAAGTGTCAGGAGTGTCCTTGTCCCTGCTAAGAAGAATTCTAAAAATAA
>CAIGQW010005185.1:1038179-1055820 GCA_903798125.1 Danio choprae | reverse complement strand
CACACACACACACACACACACACACACACACACACACACACACACACGCACACACACACATACAAATAAACTTGACACAAGCACGCACTGCTCTCCTACCATGTCAGCCGTGTAATCTCAAACTCCTCCATCTAATTAAAGACCATTAAGGCTGCTGCAGTTTGTGTTTCAGCTGATATATGCGCACATACACACTCACTCACTCAGAACTAACGATAATGTCTCTCTGTGTGTGTGTGTGTGTGTGTGTGTGTGTGTGTGTGTGTGTGTGTGTGTGTGTGTGTGTGTGTGTGTGTGTGTGTGTGTGTGTGTGTGTGTGTGTGTGCGTATGCGTGTGTGTGTGTGTGTGTGTGTGTGGGGACATTACAAGGGTTGTTCAGCAGCAGCAGCAGTAGGTTGATGTATAAATGGATAAAGGACACTGGGCTTTAAATGTAACGCACATGATGCCTGCATAAGAGACACCAAACACATTTAAGAAATATCAAACGTATGTATGTATGTGTACATGTTTATGTGGTTTAAGAAGACACAAAATTGTATGACATGGGTATGACCTAGGTGTTACATTGCCATGGTGCTGTACAAGGAAATGCCTTGTGTCTTTGTAATTCGAAACGCTTACAAATCATACTTAACATTTCTTTTTTTCAAACTTTGTTTAAATATAATATTTCTAATATAATATCGCCTTATATAATATTTCAGAATGTACTTTCCTACCCCAACATTTATTAAACAGAACTTTTAAAAAAAATAGGTTATAAAATAAAATACAATACCGTATACAAAAATAACATAAAAATAATAAATAAATAAATACCCATTATTAAATAGAATTTTAAATTACAGTCATCTTTCCAAAGACTTCAGATTTTTATCTATCCATTTATTTAAGTGACTGAAAGAGGACCACAATTTTTTTTAAACTTAACATGTCTTTTGGTATTAAATATTTGCCACAGGTTTGGGTTTAGGCATAGGAGTAGGGCAGGGTCATATAATAATTTGTTTTTACTGTATAAAATATATTGCGCATATGAAGAGTCCTTAAAAATGACATATACACGTCAATGTGTGTGTGCATGTGTGTGTGTGTGTGTGTGTGTGCGTGTGTGTGTGTGTGTGTGTGTGTGTGTGCGCGCTTGCTAACAGTATAATTTTGATGGAGTGAATAAACTGGAAGCCTGTCTGTGCTTTTTACATTTGGCCCACTGAAGAAATTCAACATCTCATCTTAAATGTCAGAGCATGTTTAAATCATCTTCTATAGCGGAAAAGGAGAAGAGGGCGAGATTCTAAAGAAATTAAAGAAAGAGAAGACACAGATATTAAATTTACCCTAGTCAGAGGCTGAAAATAACTCAAGCCCATGGCATATAACTGGAAAGGTTTAAGCGATCTGATAAGAAAAATGAGAAAAAAAAGGCAAGAGAGGCATGCGGCAACATGTCAGTAGCGGAAAGAGTATAAAATAACTTTGATAAATGTCCAGTAATGCAAAAACAGTTTGAACGTCTGATATTGACTTCACATTTTCCTGTAAATGCGGTGCGTGCCCTGCACAGGCAATGCACGGATGTTTAATACAGAGCCTTGCCACACCTGTTTTAATGTTATGTACAGACCACTTGCTACAAAATGTAAGGACCTGAGTATTGTGACCAATGTTGGGATTTTCTTATGGTTTCAATTCAATGCTGATTTAATATCAATTTGTTAAGGAGTATACAGTTGAACTCAAAATTATTAGCCCTCCTGTATTTTTTTAATGGAAAAAAAGATTTTTTCAACATATTTCTAAATATAATAGTTTTAATAACTAATTTCTAATAACTGATTTCTTTTATCCTTGCCATGATGACAGTATATACTATTTTATTAGATATTTCTCAAGATACTAGTATTCAGCTTAAAGTGCAATTTAAAAGATTAAAATAAGTTAATTATGCTAATTAGGCAAGATGGGGTAACTAAGCAAATCATCGTATGTAATTGTAACAATATTGATCTGTATTGAATATTGAAATGGTTAAAAAACTGAAATAAAACACATAAGACGTTCTTTAGAAGAAAAAATATAATAATGGAAGGAAATAGGAAGGAAATACAGTGAAAAATTATTTGCTCTGTTAAGCATAATTTTTTGAAATATAGAGGAAAAAGAAAAAAGAAAAATCACAGGAGGGCGAATAACTTTGACTTCAACTGTAAATAAACTGTATATAACCTACGATTATTTGAGACTATATTTTTGGATTAATATTTTTCTTTGCATGACACATTGACATTTCTGTACACACCCCTGAGAACCTCATTTCTTTCCATGATACGTGAAACAAATGCTTATAATGTTCAGGATATTACAGAGCAATTGATTCTGTACAGAAATTTCAACGTGCCAAGCAAAGAAAAGTATTAATCCACATTTCTATAGTCCTTAGTTTCAAATAATCTATGTTTATTTACTTTCTAACCAATTGACATTAAATCAACATTGAATTGAAACCACACTGGCTTCGAATGCTATCACTCGATTGAATGGGAGTTATCAGTGGTTATCAGCTGATAGATATGGGCCAATAGGGGCCTTCTGCACCTATTGGTAGGCTCAGAAGGTTGTTATCATCCATCCACATAGTTAATCAGCTATACTAATAGAGAAGACTTCAGATCCAGATCTGTTTTTACATTAATGTGATGGTTGGGTTTAGGGTTAGGGTAGGGGTAGACGGTAATAAAATACAATTAATAGGAAATGTAATAAATAATATAAATTATTCTCGTTAACTTCCGTCCGCAGCCGTATGTGATTAATAGCTGATTAACCATGTGGATGGATGATCACAGCCTTCTGAGCCTACCAGTAGACGCAGAAGGCCACTACTGGCCCATATTTATCAGCTGATAACCATTGATAAATGCTGTAAAAGCAGAGTTAGTCCGCATTAATGTTATCACTTACAGGTATCATAAACCAGTCTTATGTTAATAGCCATAAAATACTCTATATTGGTCAAAATGATCTATTTTTCCTTTATGCAAAAAAAACAGATTTTTTATCATATTAAGTAAACATCATGTTCCAGATATTTTAGAAAATTGTCAGCGCAAACATATCAAAACTCAATTTTTGATTAGAAATGTGCTTTGTTTAGATCTTTATCTGGACAACTTTTAACATGATTTCCTCCTTATTTAGATTATTTTGAACCCTCAGATTCCAGATTTTCAAATAGTTGCATCATGACCAAATATTGTCAGCTCCCTTCAAAACATATTTCAATGAAAATACTATAATTTCATCTTTTAGATCATGCAAAAGTCTTCCAAAATGTTTACTTCCAAAAAGTAAAAATCGTGACTAGTTTTGTGTTCCATCGAATCATAAAACTTGTATGGTATGTAAGCTACATATTTTGTTAATGCGAGATGCAGGCTCCAATTCTAATAGACTAGCCTAAAAATTAAAGTGACAGGTTTTAAATAGCATTCATGTGTCAAACAATGCTAGAGCAGGTTTTACACCATGACCCGTTTTGCATATCTACTCAAGAGACCAGCCAGATTTGAAGACGCAACCAGCAAAATCCCACAGCAGTTCCCTTTGGACTAAGCACCTGGTTTTGTTGGCTCGTCTGCCAAGTTATACAGCAATTCCTGGATAACAACCAGACCTAACCTATACAAGGGTTTAATGGTTTATGTAAGCTTAGAAGTGCTACACAACAGCTGCACTCAAACACTGACTGCAGAAGAAAGCAATTTGGAGAATCTGAAGAGCCGGAGGTCAGTGGTTTTTACTCTGCCTTGATTATAAAATACTTTTTCCAGCACACTGCAACTATCCATGAATGCTGGCAAAATCAGTGGCAAAGCTACAGAAATCAAGGACACAAACTGTCTAGACGACTATAGAGTTTGACTATAGAGCTTCTATTAAGTGGGAGGTTTGATTGATCTGTACAGCCAGGTCAAGGCTTTCTGATTACCGTCTGCTCAGCAACTGTTAACAGTCAGGGATGGTTATAGACAGTGACAGCCTGTGCCTTCCTAAGAACTTTGGCTATGATAAGCATTTGTTCCCGTTGAAGATCAATGTGGTCATTTTCTGCCTATATCGAGAAGTGGTAGCTCCACGGCTCTTTCTGAATACTACAACTTATGCATTTTATTAATGCATCAAAAAAAGCTGTGCATGCATTACTATGAACCCACAGATTCAGCCTCAGTGGACTGAGTTATAAATTCCTGTATAAAATCCTTATTAAAGCAGGAAGAGTCAGTCTCCAGCATAGTACCACCATTCATTACTTTGGAAAAGTGTCACGGATTGTAGTTGGAATCGACCTAATCCATTTTATCATCGGTTCAGGCTAAAGTTGAGATGCCAATTTTTACAGACATACAGTGACTAAATCTGAGGAGGTAGGTATATAAAGCCTTGGATTTTCTATGGATTTTCTTTGCATAAAATTTGATCTGATCTTCAACTTGGATGAAACGGTGGACAAATGATCCACTTTCTTGTCTTCGCTAAAGACACTATGTAAACATTCACAGTGCAGGCTGGTCAAGTAGAGGGGATATCTAGGCTAATGACTTGTCCACAAGCTAATTGGTGTCAGGAGTCAGCTAACCTGAGTACAATCAATGAGACATGACTGAAGATGTTAGTTAGACTCACCCAATATGGAAAAAAAACAATGCAACATTGTACTGCATGATGTGAAAGAAATCAAACAAGGATCCACTAAATATGGCTAAATTCTTAAAAACAATATGCTGATAAATATTTTCATGTTATGGGAGAAACGTAAATTGCAGCTATTAAACTGTAGGTTTAATATGCAAATATCCAAGTAAAAAAACTTAACTTCAACATTACAATTTCATAAATATGTATTGCGGCATGGTGGCTCAGTGGTTAGCAAGGTCGCTGGTTCAAGTCCCGGCTGGGCCAGTTGGCATTTCTGTGTGGAGTTTGCATGTTTGTGTGGGTTTTCTCTGGGTGCTTCGGTTTCCCCCAAAGACATGTGCTATAAGTGAATTGGATTAACTAAAAAATTGGTCTTAGTGTATGAGTGTGTGTGTGAATGCAAGAGTGTATGGGTGTTTCCCAGTACTGGGTTGTGGCTGGAAGGGCATTCGCTGTGTAAAACATATGCTGTATTACAATATTGCAACAATATTGTAAACAATATTGGAACGCTTGATAAATAAGGGACTAAGCTGAATATAAATAAATGAATGAATATTTATTTTGATATTTGCAAAACAAATTTTAAAAAAGCATTTATTTCCATGCTGTAATGTACAAGTGTATCAAACAAACTGTTAAAAAATGTAGGGTGGAGACTCGGTTTTGTTGTTGATGGGATTTTAAAAATTAACACTGAAATTGAGCTAAAAATATTTGTTGACATTATCAAAAAAATTGTTGTTGAATTGTTTTTAATAACCTAATGCAAAAGCATGGTTTAAGGTTCTGTAGCTCTGTAATCCAGCCTTCCGACATGTGAGAGAATCCAGCCTTCTCATGTGCATGTGCGTGTGTGTATGTGTGTGTGCGTGTGAGACCCTAAAACCACAAAACCTTATCTTATGCTGCACTGTTATATTTGTGGGAGTCAAAATGATCTTGTTTTATGGCATCATTAGAATATTACGTAAAAATCACCTTACCTAATTACATTTTGTAAATAACAATAATAATTGCTAAGAACTTCATTTGGGCAAAATTAAAACGGATTTTCTCAATATTTAGATTTTTTTCTGAACCCTCAGATTTCAGATTTTTACATAGTCCTATCTCAGGCAAATATTGTCCAATCACAACAAACTCTATGCCAATTGGAAGCTTAGTGTATTTAGCTTTCAGGTGATGTATAAATCTCAATTTTCAAAAAATTATTATTATGGCTGGTTTTGTGGTCCAGGCACACATATATGGTTGTGGATGCCTAATACACTTATGATAAAATACACATGGCATCACCAGTGATTAACCACTCATGTGTAAAGATGCTTTATGAAGGACCATTACAGAGAACATAACACCAGCCTATTTCACACAGAATTTGCTTCTGCATTGAAAAACAAAATGAGATGCAGGCAGTGGAATAGAAAAAAATTCAAGGTTATGAGACGCATGTTGAACTTCTTTTAACTCATTTTTAGATTGTTATTTCATAAGCAAGATGCTGCAAAACTGAACACAATGGTCAAATATGCTTGTCAAGTGCATGTTTATATAGAAAAATAAATGGAAAGGCAGCCCAGTGAAATGCCAAACCCTTTAAAGAACTAATAGTGTGGGTTTGGTATTTTATGTTTGCATGATGGCAACAGGCTGAAACCACCAGTTATTTTCTTTGTTTATACATAACATTTACTGTCAATAATAGCCTTCAGGTGCTACATTTTTAGTCTTTTTGAATGTAAATTGTCTAGACGTTTTGAGTTGACCTCTAAAAGTAAACATCTGCATTTCAAAAAACGCATTTTTAGAATTTTTCTTATTTATCCTATTTAACACAGCTTGCACAATACTTGCCTTCAAATTTCAAGCGTCTTTTTGCAAAGATATTCAACCCTTACTTTAAGTTTACACCATGTTGACCGCTTGCTTTGAGGAGCACTTGAAATATAACTTTCTTTAACCAGACAATTAATGAAAGGAATGTTACTACTTAAATCATGTTGCAGTTACTGTACATATTTTTAAAGTCAAATGCTCTCAAAACGAAAATAGAGTTTTTTTGTTTTTTTTTGCCGTATTTCCAAAGCCTTGACATTCAGTTAGAAAAACAGTGGAACAAGTTCAACTCTTTTGCTATTCTCCCAAGGAGTTTGTCTCTTTTAAGGCTAACTGTAAGTGTACAACACAGAATGCTTAATGATGTAAAAAAAAAACCTTGAGTGTCAGTCAAAGACTACTAGAAATCTATAATACATGCCAACATCTCTGTTTACAAGCCTATGAAATCTAAAACACTAAATAAGTTCATGGACCAAGTCACTGCTGTCTCGAGATCACAAAACAGCAACTGGATGTCCTACGGCATTGTTGCAAACAAATTGCAAGGAAATATGACAAGTTTAGCTGTTAAAGGGGAAAAAACACTAAAAGCTTTATATGGCTTGGAGTTGGAAAAACATCGTGATGATTTGCTGTGTCAGGACCATGACATCTTGCCATCTTGCTATTTTCGCCAAAAAACAACAACAAAAAAAAAGAATTCCCAGGATTATCTGGGCATTTTGCAGGAGTTTGTAAGGCCATCTGCCCACCTACTGAAGCTCAGATGTTTGGTGATGCAATGGGACAAACCTCACAGCACAGGAGTAAATCAAGAACAGAATGGCTTCAACAGAAGTAAATATGCCTTCTGTTGTGTCCTGACCTCCACCTGATTGAAATAGTTTGGCATGACCTCAAAGGAGCAATTCACAGCACACATCCCACAAATGTAACTGAAATATACTGTATATAAATGTTACTGAAGACTTTTAAAAAGAGGAAAGGTGCAAAATTCCTCATAATCTGATCTGCAATTACAAAAAAATGGTTTGTAGAGGTTACTGTTGCCAAAGGAAGGTCAACCAGTTATTAAATTCAGTGTTCCACCATGCACTGTGAATCTTTATATAGTGTGTTCAACACAATGATAAAAAAAGTCTTATTCTTTTGTCTACTGACCTTATTCTTTATGTAATTGTGGGCGCAGCCGCAAGAATCTTTTTGGGTCGAGACTTCTGGTTTGATTTACTTCAATTGATTTTTAGACGTTAGTAACAGCTTGTTGTGCTGCTTGAAACTTACATTTTCTTATTATATTATTTTGATTTGATTTGAATTATTTATTTCGAACAACAAAAAAGAAATGAAATCATACACAAGGCAATTCTTTAAACAAAATACATTTTATCATGGTCGAAATCAAGCGCAAGCTTATTATTTTCCCCACCTCATTAGCACATCCATCATTCGTTTATTACTTCAACTTATTTCTTCTTTTACTTATCTCTTCTTTTTACCTGAAACATACATGAGCTTTACATGAGACATATTTTGTCCATTTAGCATCTTTGAATTGTATGGTTAATCCACCATTTGTACATTGACATATCATAACATAGATACAAAAAATACATAGTATTGCAAACAGCCATTAACTTAAATCATTTTGTTCTTTTTCAATCACCTCTATTGATCAACATGCTTCTTTAATAATACATTTTTACATACTTTTCTTTTTTGTTTTATACAATTTCCGTATTTTTACATTTATTCTACCTTTTATGTATAGTCATGAAGACACTTGTTTGTAGAGCAGACCGTTTTCTGCCGTTTATTATTCCTAGTCATTTCTCCCAAAGGCAACTGAATCAGAATTTCTAAAACACACGCACTTCCGCATCACAGAAGGCCAATAATTGGGATGGGATCAAATTTCACGAGCAATTTATGAATCCACATCACACATCATCACAACTATATTTTGATTTAGAAGAAGTTTTAAACACTTAAAAAAACTTCCATTAGGGCCGTTACACTCTTAAATTAAAAATCATTAATCTGTACCAGGTGTTTGATTGTCTCCGATGAATGTATGTTTAAATAAACAACTAATTCTAAAATTCAGAGCAGAAAACCCAAACCGCCAGACATTTCACAAACATATACACGCACTGCGCTCGCTGATGATCACTGATGACTTCTAATGATAATTGCTGACAGAAATTACTTTGGCGGCATCATGGGAGAAGTGTTTAAGCACTGTAGCACATCTCTCAGTTTCCGTACAGAGAAAAACGATAGTTGATGTGTTAATAATATCCATATAAAGCAGCACGATCTAAAAATATTGCCGTGTATGAGCAAAAGTTGGAAAAAGAAGGGGGACGAGCAAGAGACAGACAGAGATGAATGGGCCAAGTGGCCATTAAGGTCTCTGACATATAATTAGCTCTCTTATCACAAGCGGTTGGCCTGTTTTTGACCGTGTGTGTGTGTGTATGTGTCTGGACAAAGTCTTTTCAGAGAAGTCAGCGTTCCTCCTGCCTTTAGCCCTGTCACGGCCTTCATCTTGATTATAATGATGGTTCTGTCATGTAGGATCTCATTAACAAATTGTGAGGCTCAATGTTCCCAGTGTTTTGCCATCCCATTAATGCACTTTCTTCCTGTACAATGTGGCAAAAAAATCATTCTTATCACCCGCAGTCAAACAATCCTTCACCTCAAAACTCATTTCTTCTCATGCAAAAAAAAAAAGAAAAAAAGGGAAATGTTATGGTTTTTGAATCATAGGAACAGCCTGTTTCTCCCTGAGCTTGTATTTTCTTTCTATGCTAATCAAAAGACTGGAGAGTTCACTGTTGCTATAGCTAACAAAATTAGCATTTTCAAAAAAGGTTTTGTTAAACCAAAGCTTAAGCAATACTATAAAATGAGATTTGAGAACTTTTTGCGAACTTTGAGAAGTTAAACGTATCATTATAACTTCTGAGATGTCATTTACTGCAGATTAACTGATATTCTAGCTGATAACTGATGGGATTATAAATATTTTACACTAGATTACAGTTTAGAACAATCAATGCTTGTTCAAAAAACACTCAAGGACAAATTTATGAACAGCTTTTAAAGGGATAGTTCACCTAAAAGTTTAAATACTTTCATCATTTACTCAGTCTTTACTTTACTAGAGTTTTTTGTTTGTTCTGCACAAAAGTATATTGAAGAATGTTTTAAACCTGTAACCATTGACTTCAATAGTAGGAAAAATAAATACCATTGAAGTCAATGGTTACCCATGTCCAACATTCTTCAATATATCTTCTTTTGAACAAAACGAAAACTCAAACTGGTATGGAACAAGTCAAGGGTGAGTAAATGATGACAGAATTTTCATTTTAAACAAACATAAGATGTCTGGCGTTGTATGCATTTGCAGAAAATTCCATTTTCAAAAACAAAATTTAAGTGAGCAGAGTATTTCAAAGATGAGTGCAACAACATTGACTACAGTGTGCAATAGTCAATTTGCTTCTTGTTTGTTTGTTTTTTCATCCTCAAAAAAACTATATTAGTAGATAAATGGACTATCATCATCTGCTTGTTGGTTTTGCCAATGAGCTGCTGTGTGACTTTTCTTCACTTTGCTCATGGTCAATACATCACTTCACATACACTCTCAGAAATTAAGGTTCAAAAGTGGTCACCATGGCAGTACCATTTTAAAAGGTGCATGACTGTATCTAAAGGGTCCATATTGGTACTTTTAAGATAGTACCTAGGACTGGGCAGTATACTACTGCAAAATAAATTGTCAGGCTTAATAGATTTGTTCTGTGTACACATAACACGTAAAAGATTTATTGTGAGAAGCTAACACTTATGGGGAATACAAATTTGTAAACTCTGTAAATTATCCTAGAAATAAATACTTCTCAAAAGTACAAAACAGAAATTATATCAGCATTAGCTCAACCACAAAGAGTTTGGAAATATCAGCAAAAAATACAACACTGCACATCTCTACTATATTTAACAGCATAAAAGAAAAATGTATTTATGTTAATTTATTATAACTCTTTAGTTGATGTTCTGCTATAACTACCTATTAAAATAACTATATCATTCATTCATTCATTTTCGTTTCGGCTTAGTCACTTTATTAATCTGGGGTCGCCACAGCGGAATGAACCGCCAACTTATCCAGCATATGTTTTACGCAGCGGATGCCCTTCCAGCTGCAACCCATCACTGGGAAACACCCATACACTTTTGCATTCACACACATACACATAAACTACGAACAATTTAGCTTACCCAATTCACCTATAGCGCATGTCTTTGGACTGTGGGAGCAACCGGAGCACCCGGAGGAAACCCACGCCAACACGGGGAGAACATGCAAACTCCACACAGAAATGCCAACTGACCCAGCCAAGGCTCGAACCAGCGACCTTCTTGCTGTGAGACGAACGTGCTACCCACTGCGCCACAGTGACGCCCAAAATAACTATAACGTAATAATATATTATTACAACCATGAAATAGGTCAAACCACCAAACCGTATTAGTACCTGAGTGTACATATCAGTACTTCAAAAGTACAAAAGTGTACCTTTTCAGATTTTAACATTTTCATTTACATCAATTAGTAGTAAATTTTATACTGGCCATAACCTCAAGCAACCAGAATCAGGAAAAATCCTGTTGCATGCTTAATATTTTTTGGTGAAGGAAAAGTAATTTGACATCAAACAAGAACTAGTGGATCCCATACTAATGAGTCCTTCTCTAGAAAATAAATTTCAGTGTTCATAATCTCAGTAAAGTGTATAGTTAAACAGGTGGGAGCTTAATATTCCTAGGTTTGCTCTTGTATATTCCTTCTAAAGGGCACTGGTGTGAAAATGTCAAGCTCATCTCCCACCAATAACAAACAGTAAGATGAATGATTCTGCACCAGAAGCTTCCTTATCTGCCTACGTTTGGCCTGAACTTCAATAAAATACAAAGAAATTAAATGGAGAGACACACACTATTCATCCATTGAAACAACATTCAAATCCATTAGACTGGGAAAGAAGATATCAGTTCCCTCAGAGTCACCGTGCCCTCAACACAACAGTCATTGATCTTTGCTTTTCTCGACAGCCTTACAGGCAACACTGCTTGCCCATACAGAACCTTTTAAGCAGTACATCTATTTTATGTCTAATGAACTTGTATTTGGGCTTATAAATAAATCACACTAATGTAAAAACATAACACAGTCCCAATTCACACCACACATTTAACAAGTGAAGCATGGACTGTACTCTGCCACAGTCAAAAATAGACGGAAAACTACTGCTCGGGTTCCTTGCTTTTACATTTTATCAGAGAACATTGCTCGAACGTTCTCCACTGTCCTTTCATAACATTTGCCCCTAATTGTAATCCTCCGCAGGAGATCATCAACCAATTTTTGGATAAATCTATCCCTGCAGCCTTGAACTTTTCTAAAGATTTGTTTTTCATAACACCACAAGGTCTCCTGAAGGTGAAAAACCAATCATGTCCAACTTACGGTTAGATGTGCCCAAGCTGCTTTCTTAGCTGTGGAAAAAGAAAAAAAAGCTATCTATAACCTCACTTTGACACTCTGAATTGTTGGTGGTAAATCAGACAATGCCTCGTTCATCTTTCTCCATGCTGTCCATAAAGATGGCAATAATATATTGAGGCTGCCTGTAACAGCCATCATATTCCATATATACCCACCCTATCATATTCATAAAAAGAGGCACTTTAATGAGGCCTGACCCATGAGATGAACCCCTTTTCAAACTCATAAATGCATCAAAAGCAAATACCTTGATGGTATTATGGGGTCACCAGGGCTGTGCATGATCTGCCAGCCCAGGAGCAGCGTAAGGGAGTTCCAGGCCAGTTGATGAAACTGTCATTTGCTCTGTTCTCAGTTTATTGCTGCTGAAAATTTAGCATTCATCAAAATTGAAATGAATGGCACTGACACCAAGTCTACACCAAGTCAATGTGTTGTGGTGCCTCATCAGCTGCATTTGGGCTAAAAAGCATGAAGTAAAGACTACAGCCATTGGCTACAGTAAACTGCAGTTATGGTCTGAGCTTGTGGGAAGAAATAAGTGTCTATACAAGCAGGAGTCAATAGTCTATATCCATCATTTAAAAAGGAAATAAGACTATGACTGCAAACTGTAAACAAAGACCAAGTTAAAGCAGCTTTCCGTCTGTGCCGTCTCGAATGTTTTGCTCACTTTCATCGGTTTTTCTTACTTTCATCACTTTGGCTTTTATTCTCATGCACTGAACAGCCAATCGGTGTTCTGTCTAACATCAATGGCACAGACGCCGATGGATGCACATTCAACATTCTCAATCGGCTTAAAAGGTTCTGTATGGGAACACACCGCAAAAACTAAGCTCCGACTGAAGCTCATTGATGTCTTGGCAGCTGACTGTCAGCTTGTGCGCCTTAGGCCATATATACAGGAGGCTGTCATCAAATTTGTGAAAATAACTTGTTATTTAAAGTATCAATAAGAATGTGTTTAGAACCTGAACATACAAAGCAACCAAAAATGTTTTGCATTATGTGCCACTGCTTTCAAGCGAAAGTGTTTTAAGAATTTATAGACTTGTATTAGCTGTGCATTAGTGAAGAAAAATGCAATAGGCAATAGCATGCTAAATAATGCAATATTCAATATAACATTTTTTAAAAATTATTTTTTTATTTTATCTTCAACTTCAGAAAGTGAACAGCAATGTTTTACTGTTGCATAACACAAACCACACATTTTTGACAATGTAAACAATCAATAATAAATAACATGTATATCACTGGGGCGGCATGGTGGCTCAGTGGTTAGCACTGTCACCTCACAGCAAGAGGGTCGCTAATTCGAGTCCTGGTTGGAGCAGTTGGCATTTCTGTGTGGAATTTGTATGTCCTCTCTGTGTTTGTGTGGGTTTCCTTTGGGTGCTATGGTTTCCCCCACAGTCCAAAGACATGTGCTATAGGTGAATTGGATGAACTAAATTGGCCATAGTGTATATGTGCATGTGTGAATAAGAAAACATATGGTACTGGGTTACATTTCCCAGTACTGGGTTGCAGCTGGAAGGCCATCCGCTGTGTAAAACATATGCTAGAATAGTTGGCGGTTAATGCCACTGTGGCGACCCCTAATAAATAAGAGACTAAGCTAAAGGAAAATTAATGAATGAATGAATGAATGAATATCACCCTTTCACCCTTTTTTCTTATTCTTATTTTCTCCTATTGTTTTCTTGACATGACCTGATTGCTTGGTCATATTTTAGCATCTACACTCCCTCAAATCATTACTTGTTTTCATAGATGCGAGTTAACTTAATTACATTGCCTGAAAAGTATTTTAAAGGGTGTACTCAGGGTAGGCACACAAACATACTTTTGTATTAAACTGCTCATTTATTGGAATATATTTATTGTGATATGCACATTTACAATAATTTGATCATTTGTATATTTTGAAGTTTTGATATGGTCTTCTTTGCAAAAAGGAAACTCACATTGTAGAAGAACAGCATTCCAAAAGAAATCCATCCAAATGCATTTATAGCTACAGTATCTATTGGCATAAACTACATGATGACTTTTCTACTTTGATGACGTGTAATGGTGGGACAACCCAAGTCAATGGGTTCACAGCAATAGCGAAGCATGGTAATTCAACAATCCAATCTCATGGAGAATTTTTACATTACTTTTTGCCTGAGAAGTCCTTTCTCTTCAATATACGTCACAATGGAGAATAAAAGGTTACTGCCATGAAACTTCCATTTCATGGCAACTTTAAAAGCACTTACTGCATCAGACAGGTATCTTTGACTTTCCAGACAGACTGATAAAAAACCCATCTACCCTTACTCGCAAAAATGGCATATAACCATCCAATCAGATCAGATCTTAGCAGATTAAGAAAGTGTTTTCCAGTTTGTGGGCAATATGCATCAGACAGTTGGTGGGCGGTCTGTGGGTGTGCCGTCCGAACTACTGAAATCCCAGCAAAAGATCTTGTAGATCAACAAACAAGCTACAATTCTCCGGTGCGTCTGCAACACAAGATCTTGTTTAGATAGAGGTAATATTTTTACATTGGGATAGACCTGGCCCACACAGAACAAGTCATTCAAAATAGTCTTTTCTAATTGTGTTCAGAAAATATTCACTCTAAAGCTAACCCATCTGGGCCTTACGCCGTGCCTATATGGGGCATGACAGCTGTCACTTGCATCACAACAGCTAGAGGCTTCACTGGACACAGCACCTTGTGTCAGTAAAGCAGAAATAGAAGGAGGCATCTGGTTATTATCAGCGATTAGTGCATCGCAGTGCATCCACTGTTTACATTAAGTGCTACTGTCTACAGCTACTGTCTACAGACTTTAAGGGTTCTTAAAGTCTCAATTCAAAGACCCAAATCTGAATTTTTGTCATCAATGTCAAATGTTTGGAAAATTGCTAATAACAAAACTTTTAACAAATTTGAATAAAAATGCACATTATAAATTAATAATTTATACAAAAACAGAATGTGTTTTTTTATGGAAACTGACATCCTCACCTATTCAAAAGCAAACTGTGGTGAACAGTGTTGCCAGATTTTAGCAAATGTAATAAGATGTCTAAAAAACTAACAAGATTACAAGTTTTATTTATTTTCAGAGCAGTAAATCCACACTTTTAATTCCTTAAACACAATTAGTGCTCTTGAAATATGAAAAGGAGGTGGGTTTGAACCTTGAAAAGCCCTGGTCTACAGTTTTACCATGGAAATCATGCCTGCTGTAGATGTGTGAAGCACACAGAAAAAAACAATATATCATTGTTTTCTCGAGTTTAACTTAAGCAGTGTTTCCCAGGAGTTTGCTTTGCAAGGTTCTGGAACAGTTCAGCTCTTTACGGTGAGTCTGATTCATCAACAGCCTATACAGGTCACAATAATATTCAACAGTGAGCTTGTGCATAGCAGATGGAGTTGACAATGCCTTCATTATTCTTCAGGCACAGCATCTGCTTCTCCTGACTAGTCTTGCATTCCAAATTAAAAAGAAATGTTGTTGGCCTATCACTGTCTCTAACGTGGGTGAAGCGTGCCCTAACCACGACCCACAGTGCTATATCTTCCAGTACAAGCTTAGCTGGTGCTTCCGTTCAACAGGAGCGGCCTGAAAAACAAGTCTGCTCCACAACAGCTTTTTGCCCTTGACTGGAAAAACATAACTCCCAGGACTCTTCCTATTCATTTTGGTGCTTTGTGTTTAACGAGATGAATACTGGAGACAAAACACCAATATCGGAGATGTCTCACCGTCGTAGCTTATTTTGCTCTGTAGGAATTTTGCATTAAAATGCCAAAAGGAGGTTTTATTACCCTGCATAATGCATAATCAACCGCGATCTTCTTACGATCCTAGAGAGAATCAGGAGTTATAGCGGCGCTACACGCTTTATTTCTTGTGCTATATGGGGTATAAAATCTGTCCAGCCTTGCAGCTCCGCCCTCTGAGAATTTCACCCAGGTGGACTGCCTAACTGATAAGTTTTATCCCATAGAAAATCTACCAATGCAATAATGTTGGACAAAACAGCTGTCGTCTTTTTTTTTTCTATCAGCAGCAGCAGCAGCACAATTTCTCTCTGTTCTTATTAGTATAATGTCCTCTGATCTAGCGATTCTTCAAATGTGGGCCTGCTTAGTAAACACCTAGACCCTAAAATGAAGTGAACATGGCAGTACCGCCCACAACAGAGTAAACACTTTGGTTCTTATGAATCTTGGACATGATTTTCATCCTCAAAGCAGTGCAAAACAACAACACTACACCTGTACTAATACAAAAGCCCTGACGGAGAACGAACCCCCCCCCTCACCACAATCCCAGTAAACCTCATTACTGTGATCACTGTGGGTTTCTTGCAGAAAAAAAACTACTCCAACTTGCAGGAAAAGTATTCCATTTTAAATTAATGAGCTCTGAAACCAGAGCTCATTTGCTTCTGTCTCTGAGCCCATTTACGATTGCAGATCCTCTAAGTAAAGCCGCCATGAGAAAGGGAATTGGTAGCATAAGAACAAAAGGAAAGAAACAGAGGATGGAAATAAAGCCACGGTTAAGATTAAAAGCCATAGAATACTGTATATATTTGATATTTTTACTTGCCTGTGCTTAGCTTATGATTTCACTCTCATCTTGTAGCTGTCATATGTTTGTAAGGCAAAATGCTTGCGATATAAAATCATAACTCAATGGTCACGAACAATTTGGAATAAATAAACTCAGGTGCAGAATCAAATTAGCAAACTCACTGCATATGTAACAGTAAAATTACTGTTCATTAAGCCGTTTGTCTTATGCCAACAATACATATCATCATATAACAGCAAACAATATATAATGTTATATAACAGCAAACATTATTCATTAGTAAGTGAAAAGTAAATAACCTATACACTATGCTAAAAATGGTGGGTTGTTCAACATTCAGTAGGTTCAAATATGAACAAACTCAATGTTGGATTAACTATTTCAATTAAATTTAAATTACACATTTATCCCAATGGTTGTGTTTGTCCATATTTGACCCAACGTTGGATTAAAACAACCCAGTAAGTCTAAGCTTTGTGTCACAAATGCATTGCTGAAAGAAAAAGAAAACATGTACTGTATTGCACTGGTGTATAAATACCATTTTATAATGATGAAATGTGACTCTGACCCCAACAAATACTATCTAAATAAAACAAAAACAATTATTTTAAAATGCAATTTTAGTTCCCCTTACTCCACATTTAATCGTTTAAACAGTATTCAGAATAATCAAAACAAGCAGAAATTATACTGGCATGGACATTTATAATAAACACCAGACCTAAACAAATTTATTAAATGCAGAACTGAAAGGAAAGCACAACAACAAAACTCATATCCCTCTCTATCTCTCTCTTACAAAAAGTACAAACATAAAAAGAAAAGATCTACAGTATATCTTTTCCCTTTGGGTTCTTCACACACACACACACACACACACACACACACACACACACA
>CAIGQW010005185.1:994997-1006343 GCA_903798125.1 Danio choprae | reverse complement strand
CACACACACACACACACACACACACACACACACACACACACACATCATCTCTTTTCCTCACAGAAATAATGTCCATTCCTTTTTTTGTAATTCCAGCATTAGAGTAATGATTATTGAGAGAGACAGAGAGCGAAAAGGGTCAACCATATCCTGCTCTTCTCTGTCCCCCTAGATGTGTTTAGCTTCATGAGCTTAACAAATTCTCCACCCTCGCCACAGACACGCTCATGAAGAGAGAATGTCATGCTGCACTCAGCCTCTCACCGAGATCCTATTCAATAAAGTCTCCAAACGCACGTTTCATAAGCAGGGATTTTTGTACAGACAGTTATATAAGGCTCGCAAACATCAACCCCTCTCTCCCTTTCTCTCTCTCCATTATGACAATAGGCATTGAGACTGTTTCCCGTGGCAACGTGGCACAGACGTGAGAATAGTCTGAGCTCTTTAGAGACTGCCATACTCTCCCTCGCACACACACACTCGCACATTAACCACCAAATATTTGCATGCTATCTGAATCAGCTTTAAATATGCACTAAATGGGTCTCTTTCACACAGTCTTGCTTTGTTTGTCTCTGTCTTTTCATGTCTGCCTCTGGTTTTCTCTTTCCCACTCTCTCTGTGTGTCCTTAGCGGTGTTCACACTCCGGTTTTCACTTCTCTTTTGAGAGCTTAATCCGGTTCTGTTCAAAGAGACTTCAGTTATTCATGGAAGTGACAACCGCTGGTTTTACTCCTGGAAATTTCAGCCAGTGGCATCCGTATACATTAAAAGTATGTACAGAGCCAAACTTCTGTCGCCGCTAATTATTTAGATGTTTAATGTTATTTTTTTTAACTCTGTTATTGCATTTTACGATTTTTCATTATAAATATTATCAATGCCTCAGGCACCTATTTTCTATTTTTGCAGGGTTGATGTAATTTTGTAGTCCAACCCAAGGCTGTAAGCATGTCTTGATCATTCAAAGGAACCAATTAATTTTATAAAGCATGAAGAAATAGAATGGCGAAGGAAATTATAGAAGGTAAGCAATCATTTTGGACTTTTTTTAAAATATGCACACATTCAATCTACAGTATATGTTGTTGAAATCACAAATATCTTGCACAAATACTATATATGATACTATTTAACTAATTTTCCTTCAGCACCATCAGGGTTCACCACAGCAGAATGAACCACCAATTATGATTCTATGTTTTCAATTCAAAACTGTAAAACTGAATGGGGTAAAAGTCCAGCACTTTGCATTGAATTTTATTCAGTATTTTGAATAAAGAGAGACAGATAGTCTGCTTAGAGTCACATTCTAAATATGCAAAAAGAGAAAATAATAATGCCATTTAAATCATATCCATATAACTCTTTCCCTGACAATGATGCGTTTTTTTAAAGCAATCCATGTTCTAGGTGTATTACTGTAAGGGAAGCCCTAGCATATGTCCAAAATGTGTTTTGGGACTTTAAAAGATGATCAGAGATAATGTAGATCAGGTCACATCATATAAATCACATCATACAGACTCTGATCATTAAGGTTTTGGAATCTCATTGGACTTAAACTCCATTCATTCATTCATTTTCTTTTCGGCTTAGTCCCTTTATTAATCTGGGGTCACCACAGCAGAATGAACCGCCAACTTATCCAGTATATGTTTTAAGCAGCGGATGCCTTTCCAGCTGCAACCCATCATTGGGAAACACCATTTACATACATACACTACGGACAATTTAGCTTATCTAATTCACCTATAGCGCATGTCTTTGGACTGTGGGGGAAACCAGAGCACATGGAGGAAACCCACGCGAACATGGGTAGAACATGCAAACTCCACACAGAAATGCCAACTGACCCAGCCGAGGCTCAAACCAGCAACCTTCCTGCTGTGAGGCGACAGCGCTACCCATTGCACTACCATGTCGCCCCTTGACTTAAACTTGATAAATAAATATAAAGATGAAATATTATTTTTAAAATGCACTCATTTTTAAAAATATTATTTTTCTCTATTTTTTTAAGGGTCGCCACAGTGGAATGAATCGCCAACTTATCATGCATATGTTTTACAAAGCAGATGCCCTTCCAGCTGCAACCCATCAAAGGGAAACTTCCATACACACTCATTCACACACATACACTACGGTCAATTTTAGCATACCCAATTCACCCATACCACATGTCTGTGGACTTGTGGGGGAAACCGGAGCACCTGGAAGAAACCCAGACCAACACGGGGAGAACATGCAAACTCCATACAGAAATGCCAACTGACCCAGCCGAGGCTCGAACCAGCGACCTTCTTGCTGTGAGGCAATCGTGCTACCCACTGTGCCACCGCGTCGCCTACAGCAAATTTTAAAAATGATTTAAAAACAAGCTTGCCCCTTTATTAGACTCAGATTAAACCGCTCAATTCATATTCATTTATTTAGTCATCAGATTTCTGGCTGAATGGACTTTCATCAGAGGGACAGGCGGAATGGACTTTCATCAGAGGGACAGAAGTCCTTCAGATTTGATAAAAAAACAAAAACATATTACCGCCACTAAGCTAAACAGTCTTAACCTTACTGAGTAAATTAGTTTTCCTGTTTAGTTTAGTGCCATTTACTGTATTGCCCTTTACAAACTCTAGTCGCATTTAGCCACAACTGCCTCTGTCAAGACACATTAAAACTAAAAAAATCACGAGTTCTACTATGGATTCTATGTAATAGCAATAAAAGCAACAAAAAAAAACCTTGAGCTTATTTTAACCTTATGCCACCAGACCTTATTTCAAGCATTTAACCAAAAATCCATACAAAAAGCACTCTGACTTTGGAGCGATGAAATGAAAATGAAAAATGTTAGCTTCATTCTGTGTTTTATGACTCATGGAAAGATTTAAAAAAAAAAATTTAAATCATAATATATATCAAATTATTTTTGATTATTTTAATAAACAAAAAGTCTTTTAACTGTTGTATCAAGCACACAATTTAAGGTGAAACAAAGGTGCTTCTGAAGTGCCATTTAGGTGTCTTTATATGTAAAAAAAATTAATAAATATAAATCTGCTGAAAAAGGTATAATGTCAGTACATTTTCTGTTAAAATTTATCCCTTTATATTATCCTTGACCCTCTGTATATTAAGCACACCGTTAATAGTGTTAATTATTTGGTTGTTTGATTATTTATTTATTTATTTTCATTTTCTGTTACCACAAGGTTGTGAAAATAGGGCAAGGAAGGAAATATACATTTCTGTTTGTTTGAAAAATTAATAAATAAAGTGCAAAAACACTTACCCTTGATTAACAATGGTCTTGATTAATAAATGTTTATTTTATATTACTTTGACAGTTGTTGTTTTGTTACAGTATGCACATAATGGTGATCAGAGGTGGCTTAAAGGTCCCATAAAAATTTAAATAAAGTTTTTTAGATGTTAGTATCAGTATTGTTAGTTTTTAGGATATCTATAAGCTAGTGCGTTTACAAGATATTAAACTTAAACATGTAAGGCTTGTAGGTAAAAAGGGGAGGAGCTACACTACGTCCCACCCTCTCTTCGTGTTGAGGTTAATGTCAAACATCGAATAAAAATGCACATTTCAAAGCACTTTACAGGACCTTTAAATGCATTTACAAAGCAATTACAGTCATACTTTGATACTAGCATCTGAGGTTGGTCTGAGCAGGCATCATTTATTCAGGCTATGATGCACCATTGCATCTTTACATCTGTATTTTGAGCAGGCACACAGCAGCCAACAGTACAGACAACTGCTAAGTTTTATGGTACCGAACTTTATCATGCATTACAATTTCAGTCACCTACGCTCTAAACTATCTTTAGTGCTAACTTTAATACACATTATTCACAGGCAGAATATGATCCTGATTTAAAAAGTGTGGGGTGCTCCCTTGACTCCTTTCTGCTGTTTACAGGCCCAGGGCAGTCTCAGAGACAGGTGTGATTTCTCACGACACCTTTCTCAGAGATTCCTGTCAGGTAGTCGGGAAATATGTGTGGTGATCCGAACAACGCTTACGCGCTTACAGCACGTTTAATTATCATCGAAGCTCAAGTAGTTTGCAAAACACAATGTCATTTGTTTAAACATGGATGAGAAGAGCATCAGTGCATTGCAGTGGCAAAAACATCTTTGTTAGAATTTAAAGGGACAGTTCACAACAAAAAATAATAATTTTGCACTCAAATGGCTCTAAACTTCTTAATTTCTTTCTTCTGTTCAAAACAAAACAAGAATGTTTTTTCCAACACTCTTCGGTATATTTTACTTTGTGTCCAACACAAGAAAGAAACTCAAACCAGTTTGAAACAAGTGGAGGATGAGTAAATGATGACAGCATATTTGGGTGAACTATGTACATAAACTGTGTAAAGAAATCCCTTATGACTTTTAGAGTGACTCTTTCCACATATTATATTTAGTACAATTCTGTGTTTGTGTGAAAACTTGCCAAAATTGTCATTTCAGTTGTGTCAATTGTCAGTTTTGTGTGAATTTAAAGCACAATACGCTATGAAAGACAATATAATTTGGTACTTACTTTTTGACAGGTGGTAAATGTGCACACAGAAAGCTTCCTGACGGTACTGCTTTATTGCGATTTTTATTTTCTCGTTATTATAAATTACTACCAATGTTTCTTTATCACTCTGATTCATATATAACTTTAAACAGTCCTTCAAACAATGCAGATATTAACATAACACAATAAAAGCAATATAGCAATCCAAGCCAATTTATGCCTCATATTGCCACAGTGATAGATATACGGTCATACTTCCCAGTCCTATTCAATTATGTGAGAATTTATTGATGTTTTCCATTTCCTGCACTGAGCTCATTCCAGGTATAATTTTAATCAGCCATCACTAGTTAAGGAGTGTCTCCTATTTTCAGAGCTCTGCACTAAAATTAAACATTTAGAAGTTCAATGAATTTTTACCTTCACAATTCTAACAGAGTCTTGATAATGTGGATGTTTAGACGTGGGTCCCATTTAATCTTGACATTACAGTAGACCTTACATTACATGAGATTTAAGTAATTTGTGGTTCAGAGAGGAAATCTATTGCATATTCAGCTAGATTGTGAATAACTGTAACATATTTTTTGGGTTTATTGGTGAGTTTGCAAGAATGTTTGTGAAAAGTCCTGTGAAACTTCTTTTTATATTTATTTTTTAAATTCTAGATTAAATTTTAATGGTTAAAATAAATTCTAATTAACATGAATCTTGGGCTTTTATTTTGCACATCATTCGCTCATGGCAAACTAATGGTAAGAAGAGCATGGTTAAAAATATTGTGGCTGAAGCCATCAAATTGACGTCAAACGACCGCCACTCTAAATGCAAAAGCAAATAGTCAGACTTTGATTGCAGATTATCAATATATATATATATATATTTTTTTTTTTATTTTTTTTATTTTTTTTTTTTTTTTGGTGGATTCATTTCTTACACAAACTTACACTAATTGTTCACCTGAAGAATAACTAGTGCTCTAGCAAAATAAGCATTGTACATTTTCATTTCACATTGACTTTAACCACTTTTAATTTATAAAGAGTTTAATGAAACAATTTATTTTTATAGGAACAATGGGGTTTTTTTCTCAAATCACATC
Organism: Danio choprae; assembly: GCA_903798125.1. Classification (NCBI taxonomy): domain Eukaryota; kingdom Metazoa; phylum Chordata; class Actinopteri; order Cypriniformes; family Danionidae; genus Danio; species Danio choprae. Next base: position 1,000,690 of record CAIGQW010005185.1, on the reverse strand, counting down.
ATATTATTGTTATAACATGGAAAAATGTTATTTTGACAGTTTGAGATTCTGTGTTTAGAGAGAGATATCCCATATCTTATATATATATACTGTCAAATGCATGTGAGCCGATGGTCATTTGTTCTCATATAGCTGATATAGCTCATATGATGCTGAAAACATTATGAGTGTCACTTATGCTCGAGTATGCGTATAGTAAACAAAATATAATATTCATACACACAGTCACACAGAACATTCAGGCTTCCGTCTTTTTGTGTGTGTATTGGCATTAGTAGACAGACAATAGTAGTTAGTCCACATTTCGATTTGATTAGGTACCTGGCATAACTTTTTATATATAAATCAAACATTTGTGACATTAATTAACTAATTCAATTTTTTTTGTGCTGTTATTTTAGAAGAATTCTTTTTTTATGACCAAATTCTCTTTATTTATATGAGTAATCCTCATTAGTGACAATTTGAAGCTGTGTGTATTTTGTGTTAACATATAGAATATTGAACACTTTTAAACATAAAGTCACTACCAAAAACTGGTGTGTGTGTGAGCCCTTCATGTCTGAATGAAAGTAGTCTTTTTGCTGCTCTTTGTGTGTGTGTGTGTGTGTGTGTGTGTGTGTGTGTGTGTGTGTGTGTGGGGGGTGTGTGTGTGTGTGTATACAAGAGAGAGAGAGAGAGAGAGAGAGAGAGAGAGAGAGAGAGAGAGAAAGTCAGATTGTATCTGCATCAGTCTGGGCATGTTAACATAAAAAAGCACATCTCTAGCTCAAATGAAAGAGGGGAACCCTCCATCCCTCCTTCAGACAGACGAGTGGGGTGTAGATAAAGGCGAAGGACAGATGAAAGAGTTCAGCTGACAGAAGGGATCAGAGAGGACGAGAAACGATGGAAGGAGAAGAATAGGGCGGGGGTGCGGGGGCCATTAAAAGGAAGGACAGACGGATTGAGGTATTTTGTGGGAGAGTTTCTGAGCAGGTGAGAGAGAAACACAGATACAAGACTACAGACAAGAAAAAGCTCTGTGGTGAAAGAAAGCATCACCAAAATGGAGAGAATTCCCAAGGTGGAGGAGAGAAGACTGATATTGTGAAATAAAGATGAGTAATTTTAAAAAGCAGAACACAGGACAGATGGATTCATTCAGGGTAAAAGAGGAGCCTCTCAGATAAACAAGCCACATTACTGTGGTAAATCTGAGACACAACCACACATGAATACAAACATACTGGGATGCGCACCTGATGCGCACGCTGATGCGCACCTCTCAAAAAATGTAACTATAGTCAGAACAACACGTAGTGCAAGCTCTGTGATTGGTTGGCTTGGTAGCGGTGACGCAGGGAGCCGCAGGAGAGCCACGAGCCTGATGAAGCGAGTGTTTACAAGTGTCAAGTCCCGTGAAGGAGCTCTAGACGGAAACTTCTTTTTGGTTTTACCTTATGATTAAAGTTGTTGCACATGCACCGGTTTCCACCTCTGAATGCGTGCATTTTAGCTACTTTTAGCATTTAGAAAAAACAAATCACCCACGAAACATGACACAGAAGAACATAAAAACCTACTGCCAGCTAGCATTTCAGAAGAGTTGTGTTGCAGAGCAACACATACAGCACGCAGAAGTACACAGCGATCACCCGACGCAGAAGTATAAATCAGCCTTTACTCACTGCTTAAGTACTTTAAGTACCCGGGATAGTAAAACCAAAATTAAAAATGTACCCTCCATTTACTCAGCCTCAAGTGATTCCAAAATATTAAGAGTGTTTTTTTATTTTGGTAACACTTTACTTCAAAGAGTGTTTATAAGACTGTCATTAAACATTTATAATCATGACAAGACATGTCACGAATGTGAATGAGAGTTTATGCATGCTTATAACAACTATCATTAAGGGCCCTGTGATATACATGCCGCAACAAGGCGCAAGACGTGCATGATGCGATTCGTTGCTATTTTCAGACCTGTGCAACTGTAATTTTCATGTTTTGCATGACTTTTCATGTTTTGTCCACCTGTGGGGTTTTGGAGACGTATGCATCACCACATGGAGCATACGAATAGGACGTTTGGATATAACTCTGTTTTTTGACCACGCTTTGTTATTATTGTTCATTTATCCTTTGCTGGAAATTAGAACTGAATTTAGAAATAGTTTTGAAAAAATCTTTGCACTTAACAAACTTCAGTGGAGTGAGTTTCCTTACGTAAAGAACGTAAAAGAGTAAAGTAAAGAGTAAAAGTAAGATAAAGAGAACGTAAAGAGGCCGAATGGAGGAGGCTTTATCCTCACTGCAGATGGTTTCTCACTAGTAAAGCGTTCAGTTTTTCCACTTACAAAGTCCGCCATGTAAATAGCAAATGCACCATGGAGCAAAGCAACTAGCTCTTAAAAGTAATGGGAGATGAGACTGATTGCACGTTATGCTCAAAACAGACCCATAACTCATTAAGAGAATAAGCACAACCCTGTTAGGCCATGCGCCAGAGTGCAGACCATATTTTTCCGTCCTTAAAATAGAAAAAGTGGATTCAGACATGATCTTAATGCTTTTGCGCCATGCACCTTAGACTTTGCACTTAGATTGTTAAAACAGATCCATTCACTTAGTTATGTCATTTCAAATGCAAAGTTATGACATTACCAAGACAACAAAACTTTTCATAAATCTTTTGAAAATATGTCATGAATTTTTAACAGTGTTATTAATTTTTTTTACCTCAGCTACAGTGGTAAAAGCCGAATTTGTCATTAAACTATAATTAAATATTAATGACACAATTATAATGGCCTCATGACAATCATATTTATGAGAGAATAATGACAAGTTAAGTTGTCATGAAACAGATAAAGAATGGCTGTGATGTTTATGTACAGTTGTCATAACAAGCAATGTCATCTTTGCATTGAAAATGACATAACTGAGCAAATGACACCTAATAACAGCTGTCATAAGCATGCATACAATCTCATTCATATTCACATGAACACGTAAAGTATGCGTGTAGTAAACAAAAGTAAAGTAAAGTGTCAACTTTTATTTCTTTTGAATCCAGAAGACACACAGACTTCCATAGTAGGAATAAAATGCTCTGGAGGTCAATGGCTACTGGTTTCCAACATACTTCAAACTTCTTATGTTCAAAAGAAGAAAAAAATTAAGTAGGATTGAAATCAAATCGATGGAGAGTAAATAATGACAGAATTTAAAGTGTTAGAGTGAACTTTTCCTTTAAGTATGATGCATCACTCAAGAAAATGACTAGCTCTTCACGACTGGTTCTGAAAACCATAGTTACATGAATGCACCTCCAATGTTTGAAGCATGTTGCTTCAACAACATATAAAAAACAGCTGGTGGAGTAACTTCAGCTAATTAATCCATACAAGATTGCACTCGATGTCAGATTATTGTAGAAACATCAGAAAGCTGTTCACTTTTGAAATTGAATTCCTCTGAGATGCTGTTGTAACAAACATGGCATCTGTTTCCAGCTACAAAAAACGTTGTGTTACCTTTTGTTTCATTGTATTTTATGCTTTTGTGTTTTGTTGTTATTTAATTCATTGCAGATTCCCTCTACGCCATACCCTGACAAACTTACACACATACACACTCGACTGACTGTTGACAGGACAATAAATAGATTGAAATGTAAATCAATTTCAATGGGATGGAAAATATTAAATGTTCTGCATGTCTTGCCCTGTTCACAATACGTATTAAGATGAGATTTCCATCAATAAAATCACAAGTGGATGATTAATACAGCTGTAAAATTCTTTAAAAACATTTTGTGCTTGTCTACTTTTGATCAAGATTTAAAAAAATGTATTCCTAGTGTAAACTATGGTGGCAGAGCGAGCTCAAATGCAATGCAGTTAGGAAAACGCACTCAAAAGATTACTTATTATACTTATTATTATAACTACTTATTATATAAAACTACTTATTTAATATGAGCTGAATCAACGCAAATCTTGAGCTATTTCTTGAGGACAGCTTAATTGTTTTATGTTCAATCTACTTAAATTTGTAAAAACAATTAAGTTAACTTAAATTATTTGTGTTGGGACCTAGCCTAGCCTAGCCTAAACTTTTACAGTGCATGCAAAGAGAAAACCCCAAACAAATTAAGAAAGCATCAGCTTGATAACACACACATGCAGATTCTCAAATAGTGGAGTCCACAACGGAAATGTGTCGGGTGGCACAGATCACTGAAAAATGCATGCTAATACCAAGTTAATAAGGAAGCTAATATAGGGACTAAGAGCAATATTTAATTATGTCCACTTGATAAAATATCCCACAAGCTGAGAGCTGTAGGTCCAAACTATCTAGTTTGCAATGTTGCTTGCAAATGTTCAGTTGTACCGCAGCAGGGTTGCAGAAATTGCAAAAAAAATTAAACTATACTGTATATTGGTAATAACCGAACCTCTACAGTTCGCAAATAATGCTTTAAGGAAATACACTTCTGGCCATTGTCTAAAATAAAGTTGTTTATTCAGGTTATTTTTAATAAATACTATTAAAAGGATGGTTCACTAAAAAATGAAAATGTACTCACTATTTACTCACTCTTAAGTGATTCCAAACATTTATGAGTTATGTATTCTGTTGAACACTAAAAAATATATTCTGAAGAAAGCTGAAAACCTGTAATCACTTCCATAGTAGGAAAAACAAATATATGGAAGTCAATAGTGGTTTCCAGCATGCTTCTAAATGTTTCCTTCTAAATCATTCAAAACAGAAGATAAAACCCATAAAGTTTTATGATATTAAATACTGAGTACATTTTTCTTTTACCAATTAAATACAACACTTAACACGCCCTCAAAAATGATTTTAAAATGACCCAATGTAGTACATTGTCTAATATCCAAAACCAGGTTATTCCAGGTTATTCGTTATAGATGTGGTGCAGCAAAGCTCCCTTTGGATTTTAGATGAGATTTGGGGACCTTTAAAAGTAATATCTGAGAGGACCTCAGTGGCCTTGATGTCGGATACACCTGAAGCAGATCTGAAATATATTCAGGAACCTGGCCACATAAGGCCTTATAAACAGACATTAAAACTCTGAACTGCAGCCTAGCCAATGCAGTGAGTCTAGCACAGGAAAAACAAGTCAAAAGACTACATGCTGCAATTTGTAGAAGCTGAAGACCATTCAACAAAAACAAGAGGAAGCCTCAGATACAAAGAATTACAGTAATCCGACCTTGAAAATATAAAAGCCTGCAAAAAAGCTATGTACTTTAAATGAAAGAAACCAGCCTTTACAATTGAGTTTACATACTTGAGTTTGAAGTTCTGAGTCAAAGATCTTTGATTAAGTTTTTTGTTTTGGTTTTTTGATTTGTTTTGTTTTGTAGGTGATGCGTCGACTGCATTCATACAAGCTGATTCAAATGCTCTAAAAGAAAATCATGTTCAGTTGTATCAAATAGATTGAGGAGCACAACGGCACACTTTCCTGGGTCAACCTCTAAATGAGCACACTCTGCTGTGTTTAGAGTATTCTTGCACAATATACAAGTGCCTGAAATTAACTGCAATATACTCAACTGTTGAAAACAGTCAAAAGTCATTTGGCTTTTAGTCATTTAGTACTTTTATTTTTTAAAACACAGCATTTTAATAAGAGTATCTACAGATTTTGCATATATCCACATTGCACA
>CAIGQW010005185.1:975091-985792 GCA_903798125.1 Danio choprae | reverse complement strand
CTGGGGGACCGTGGGAAGCTACTCATGACCCTGGAGCTGAGGCTTTTTCCGAGAGGAAAGATTAAAAAACTGTGTAGGAACAGTTGGTTGCTGCCTGAAAACAGCGGAAGGTAATTGCTGCCTGAAAGCAGCGGAAGGTTAAAAAAGAAGCCCCAGAAGCCAATGAGTAGCCTCCCAGTGTCCAGCCGCTGTCCATCTGCATAGGGGGGGTGGGCTGGGACTCTCGCTGGTGTCGCGGGTCTCCGCCAGGACACCCCCTCTTGGCGGTGTTGCCGGCTCACGCACCTGGTCAGATGGGTCTTTAAGCTCCTCCATCTCAGCCTGATTCCGCTCTGTCACTCTAGGGGGAGCTGGCTCATCAGGTGGGGGTGGCTCTCCGTCTGCGGTGGGCTCTGGCAAGCGCTCCCTGCAGGTGGATGATGTAGCTTGGCTGGTCACTGGGTCTGGAGTGGCACTGACGAGTTCTTACTCCAGGAAGGCGGTGAGTAGCGATCTTTTACTGGCCAGTGTCCACTCCATGTTTGCGGCGATGTTGCCCCGAGGACCATCTTCGGGCGATCGTGCTCTGCTAGAGATGATGGGCATGCAGAGCACGTCGCCCGGAAAGCTGTTAGCAGTCGCTCGATCATGGTCCTCAGGGCTGCTCTCCCCCTGCTCCAGCAGGCGGTGATGACGAACGGGACGGTGGGTGGGGACCAGGAAAACACGGAGGGGAGAAAATAAAACACTGAGGGGCAAAAAGACTAAAAAAAGAAAATCGGGGGAATGCACGCCGCTATTTTTGGGTCCGGTATTATGTAACGCCTGGCTGGCGGAAGATGACATAACGAGACTGAGGACATTACAAAAAGGGGTTTATTGAACACTTATGGGGAACAGATACTGGATGCGGGAAGACAGGACGACACAGGAACAAACGAACCACACGAATCAAACGAACCAAAATACCGGACAACAATGGACACAGACGAAAGGGTATAAATAGATGGGGATGATTAGACTAATCACACACAAGGGATGAACACAGGTGGAACAGATTGACATTGACGGTGGCGGGAAGAGAACAAAGAAAGCACATGATGAAAACAAATTACGACACGGACGAACACTGAATATTAAATATTACTAATAATATCAAAATGTTTTTTTAAGTATTTAAAACTGCTTTTATTCTAGCCGAAGTAAAACAAATAGGACCTTCTCCAGAAGAGAAAATATTGTAGGAAATACTGTGAAAAAATGCTTGTTCTGTTAATGTCAGTGTTCTGTCCATGTACCTCTGTTGTTGTCATCATGTGATCCCTTTGTTCTGTTTCCCGCCATCGTCAGTGTCCATTTGTTTCACCTGTGTTCATCCCTTGTGTCTTATTAGTTTAATCATCCCCCTATCCATTTATACCCTTTCGTGTGTATCTTTTGTTGTCCGGTATTGTATTGTCTCATCGTCGTTGTCCCGTCTGTCTGTTCCATGTATCCAGTTTGTATTCAGTAAGTGTCTGTCAATAAATCAGTCTTTTGTTATATATCGTGTATCATCTCATCATGTCATCCATCTACGAGTTGTTACAGAATACCGGACCCAAAAGTAGCGGCTTTCCCCCGTTTTTCTTTTTATAGTCTTTTTTCCCCTCAGTGTTTTATTTTTTCTCCCTCGTGTTTCCTTGGACCCCATCCACCTTCCCGTGTGTCTTCACCTCCTGCTAGAGCAGAGGGAGAGCAGCCCTGAGGACCATAATCGAGCGACTGTGAACAGCTATCCGGGCGACGTGCTCTGCACGCCCATCATCTCTCGCAGAGCACGATCGTCCGAAGATGGTCCTCAGGGCAACATCGCCGCATATGTGGAGTGGACACTGGCGAGAAAAAGATCGCTACTCACCGCCTTCATGGAGGAAGATCTCGTCAGTGCCACTCCCGACCCAGTGACCAGCCAAGCAACATCATCCACCTGCAGGGAGCGCTTGCCAGAGCCCACCGCAGACGGAGAGCCACCCCCAGCGCATGAGCCATCGCCACCTAGAGCGACAGAGCGGAATCGCGCTGAGATGGAGGAGCTCGAGACACCGTCTGACAGGGTGTGTGAGCCGGCAGTGTCCATTTGTTTCACCTGTGTTCATCCCTTGTGTCTCATTAGTTTAATCATCGCCCTATCCATTTATACCCTTCCATGTGTATCTTTCGTTGTCCGGTATTGTATTGTCTCATCGTCGTTGTCCCGTCTGCCTGTTCCATGTATCCAGTTTGTATTCAGTAAGTGTCTGTTAATAAATCCGTCTTTTGTTATATATCGTGTATCGTCTCATCATGTCATCCACCTACGAGTTGTTACAGTTAAGCATTATTTGGGCAATATTTGAAAAAGAAAATTCACAGAATGGCTAAGAATTTTGACTTCAGCTGTATTTCTTACAAATGTAACATTCTACCTCTGGTTAGAACATGAAACATCCCCTTATGCATGTATATTTGAGTGTAGTACTGATGAGGTTAGAGATAATATTGTCGATGTGGGCAGTGACATCGGATACATCATATTATCACATCTTTAACCTTTGTGTGTATGTGCGTAAACATGTTAATCTACCCTTGAATTATCTCTAGCAGCACAATAGGGAACACAAAAGATTTAGAAAACAGAGAGGGGACAGAGAGAGAGAAAGAAAGAGATGCATCAAGGAGCAGCAGAAGGCTGATGATGAATTCTGATGGAAGTGTTCGGCTGTAAGACTGCGCATTTCCATTTCCATTTATTTTGTTGCAGACGGCTTCTTACAAGGAACCGCATATATTGTGAAGTCACGATATTCTAGCAGGTCACAAAAGGGCAGGAGCCGAGCACCAAGAAACCGTCAAAGGAAAGCTGTACCAATTTTACTGCTATCAGCGGAATAAGGGCAGGGTTCGGTTGCAGTAGTCAAAGGTTCGTGCATTGTTTTTCAACACTCACAAATTTGCTGCCTTATACGTACAGATATATTTCACATCTGCTCCTGAATTCTGGTTCCAGCGAAAAGGTCAGGATACACAGCGGGAGGTCGGCATCACCTGGCAACAGGAAATAACAATCATCAGAAGGCTGCCGACACAGGTGGTCATGAACACAAGAGCAGCGCCCAGTAAGAAAACATCTGAGCTGAAAGCTTATACCATCAAGACCGAAAAGGATCTGTAATTGATTTTGCTGAATCAATGTTGATTTAGTTGCTGTATCAGTTTGCCCGCAAACTAGATTTGGCTGCAAAGTAGCGAGTGTTTGTGTAGCCGTGACAAATCAGATGAGGACGGATTTGTGACCGTTATTGTTACTTCTGCATAACCGACAATGAGATTTAAAGGGATAGTGCACCCAAAATTGAAAAAACCTCAGATCATTTACTCGTTCATTGTTACATTGTCCTGAATGATTTTCTTCAGCTTGTGAAACACAAAAGCAGAATTTCACATTTCACTCAGTATATTTTGCCTGTGGGCTTGAGGGATTGTGTGTGTGTGTGTGTGTGTGTGTGTGTGTGTGTGTGTGTGTGTGTGTGTGTGTGTGTGTGTGTGTGTGTGTGTGTGTGTGTTAGTGTGTTGGGGGGTTCAGTTAGTAATATATCAAATATCAGATATCAAATACTTCAGAAGTCTTACAATTTTTTAGGTGCCGTTTTGCCACTTCAGGGGCTTAATTTGTGATTATTGCCTAATCAGACATACTACACAATATCTGCTTATTTGATCATTGGAAAAATAAGCAAGACAAAGAATGAAAGGATTTCATTTATGGTTGAATGAATATAGACAGATTTTTGGGGTGAATTATACCATTGGATAACTTAATAAGGCTGTGGATATATATTGTGAGGAATCACCTTTCACTTAGTGCTGTCACTTCACAGCAAGAAGGTCACTGGTTTGAGTCTTGGCTGGGTCAGTTGGCATTTCCTACGGGTGCTCCAGTTTCAGTTCCAGTCCAAAGACATATGCTATAGGTGAATCGGGTAAGCTAAATATGTGTGTGAATGAGTGTGTATGGATGTTTCCCAGTGATGGGTTGCAGCTGGAAGGGCATCCGCTGCGTAAAACATATGCTGGATAATTGGCAGTTCATTCTGCTGTGTTGACCCCTGATTAATAACTAATTATTTCAGGACTAAGCCGAAAAGAAAATGAATGAATGAATGATATAGACTATAGGAAAGGGGTGCCCAAACTCCTGGTCCTGCAGAGTTTAGCTCCAACCCTAATTAGAGACACCTGAACCAGCTAATCTAAGGTAAAGTCTAAATAGGATACAGCTGTGGATACATTAATATAGCATAATTTTTGTGACATAATGATTAATATTTTTTATTACTGTGAGGGGTAGGTTTAGGGTTGTGGTATAATTGGGAATTTAATAAATATTATAAATAATACTCTTTAATACTGAGTATTAGAGTATTCATGTTTTTACATTACTGTGATGGTTGAGTTTAGGGTTGGGGTAGATGTTAACAAAATACAATTAATGGATAATTTAATAAATAATATAAATAATTATCATTAACTTCTGGATGCTGCTGTATTCCTTCTAGCAATAACCCTTATCAAGCTCTAACTAGCATACTAGAAACTTCCTGGCAGGTGTGTTTAAGCAAGTTGGAGCTAAACTCTGCAGGACACCGGACCAGGTTTGGGCACCTCTGCTACAAAGCATATACTCTTGTATTGTATGCTGCTTTATTCTTATTGCTAATGCATATGAGTAGTTAAATTAGTCCCATTTACATACATATAGCTAGAAATCAGAAGATCTCAGATGATATGCTCCGTACATCCCTGAGCCTTCAGTATTTTCTATCCAGCACCCAAATTTGCAGTAACATCAGCCCCAACATTATCTACTAGATATAATGGTTTCAAAAGAGTCTATAACAAATCAAGCCTAACATTTGTATCTGCCAGGTAAGAACGTAGTATGCCAATATTATAATTAAGCAAAAGAAGCAAGTTCAGAAATGTTTTTAAAGTTCAAATTTGTTTAAGAATGATTCCATATAAAGGGCATAATGAATGCATAATGCAAACCCGACCATAGAGAAACACTGCAGTATTGTGTGAGTGTGTTCTGGCTACACAATCCCAACGACACTGTGCCTTTCACTTAAATACCCAGATCAGAAAAAAACAACCATAAATGAATGATAATAAAAGCTTTACAGTGCTGGTCACAGCTGATCTAGGGGAAGAAAAGCAACAGACCTTACATCAGTACATCTAACATTAGTGAAATATAATTCTATATATAGAGTTTAGTGAGACTGGAAAATTGGAAAGTTTGTGATATAATAAAATAAGCATATGTGCTGCATGTTTCAGTGAACTGACACTATTCTGACTATGTTTGCAGCTTCTCAGATCGTCTCAGTTTGTTGCAAATGCTGTTCCAACAAGCTCCATCTCTGCATCTGCTCTGAGCTTGGGCTGCTTTTATGTGCATTTGGGAATGCAACCAGTGCCAATCATCTTCCCACAGTTGGTTATATGAATTGGTCAACAAAAAGATACAAGCTTTAAGGGCTCCAAGCAGCTTTGTTAATAAATAAATGAGACTCAGTATAATGCTTGAAAATAATACAAAAGAAGGATTAAAAATATGTTTAAAGTCTGTGTGAAATCAAAATTACAATGATTATTTTGTACATTGTTTGGTGAACAATTAATCTGTGCAAGTTAATCCACTAAAAATAAATTCTGTTTTGGGAAATTTCAATCAATGTTTAACCTACTGCCTCTGCATTTCTGTTGACAACTTTAGCCACAGTATTCTTTACCACGCCACTCTTACCGTTAGTTTTCTATGAGGGAATGATGCATAAAAAAAGCCCTGTCATTTACTCAATATTCCATTTTAGCTGGAAGTACACCAACATGCTGAAATAAAAGTCTCAGCATTTTCCAGTTCAGGTGAACTTTAAATAATTATAAATATTAGCATAAACATTAGTAGAATCAAATCAAATATAAGGGTTTGTACCTTAAAGTAGGAGACGCCATTACAAAGTAGATGCTTTCAAGGAAATTGATGTCTGGAAAACAACCCTCGGAGAATAAGCAGTAATAATTTTTAACAGAGATGAGACTTTTATGACAGGCAAGAAAATAGTGTATCATAAAAACGTAAAAAGTACCTCAGGTTTTTAGTGATAGTTTCAATATCTTTCTCTAGCCTCTGTTAAAGTTGCAGAGAAGAAAATACATTTTGTGTGTTTGTTTGAAGTTATGATAGCTACATTCACTGTCAGATTAAATCATCATACACCATCTAGATTCACTGTTAGATGTTCACAAATATAACCCACGTAAATGCACAAAAAAACTACAGAAACTGAACCCCAAAGTATTTTTAAGCACACTGTCGTTGTGATACAGTTTTTTTTCTTAAGTGTCCATTGGCATCAACGCATGCTATTCAGTTTTCTGTTGGTCAGCATACTACAACTGCACAAGCGTGAAGTGAATGTTCGGACGACTCCACGCGATGATACTGCTCATGTGTCAAACTCAACTATCTGTGCTCATCCGTGGAGGAGTTCATCCTCTTCAGCTCTTTTGCTTCAGCAGAACCACTTTAGGGTGAGTAAATTTTAATTTGTGGGTGAACTGTCTCTACAGTTTTTCAAGTGCTAACAAGCATTACTGAAGCGATGTTTTCAAAAGTGTTCACAGTGTGTTCATTATCAACATGAATCCTGGCCAACCAGTTCAGCTCACCTACAAAACTCACTAAGACCAACACAACAGTTCCATAAATATACTGTTTGTCTCAAAATAAGCTTGTTTCACCACTGACAACCATTCTCATTCAGAAAACATACATTTCGTTCATAACACTGTCCTAAAAAAGCCCCACTAACAGCAGGGAGCATTACAGATATTAGCAACTTCTATTTTTAAAGGTTGAAAAATGATTATGTAAATCAGTGTGTAATTTTACATTTACCATATATTTTCACTGTCCTAAAAGTGCTAAAGAATGTGTGAAAAGATACAATTATGCAAACATAGTACTTTGCAGTATATGTGAAAATAAGATTTATCATCATCAAAGGATGCTGGTCTCACTTGTTTTGTCATACTATGTGTACTATTGATGTAGAAACGGTGCACATTTGTCAGCTGTTGGTTTACAACATGGTCAAGAACACATCAGCCATTCCCTCATCAGAGATCAGCACTCTTGGTCTTCTTCTCCTTTGTCCTCCACGCACTCGTTATCACTCACTCACTTTATCACTTTATCGCTATCTATCCAACCTGTATTCTTTTATCCGTATTTCCTCATAAAACCAGTTCCAAGCTATCTCTTTCTACAAAAAAAAGAAAAGAAGATGGCAGTGACACTAAAACAGAAATCCTAAGTAGGCTTTTAGCTGAAATTGCAATCACCTTGGAATGATTATGTCACTTTCCGGTAAGATTTTCCACATTTCAAAATAAATACGGCAGAAAATGCTGTCTGTTTTGAAACTGCTGTTAACAGTTTTGAAATGAGTTTGTTAGCATGCAGGAAATGTGCTAAAAATCTATATAATTTTGCTGCTTGTAGAGTACAAATGACAATATATCTTTTTTTAAGTGCTCATTGCATGCGGATTTTTTTGTTAGCTTTTTTTAAACAGCAAAAAAATGATTTACAGTTTGCTCTGCATGGTCTTCTGTTTGGCTAATTGTGTGAACAGTTTTGCACGTGTGGCTTCAGTATTGCACAATGCTTGTTAACGGATGAAAAACAACTGTAAATAGAACAACTGTAAATTCATAAGTACCAAATTAGGATGCAACATTAAATTATTTGCCTAGTACATCATTTTGTCACTTCTATGGTAATTTACTTGCAACACATGGTTAAATAAGTTTTTTTTAACCACCAAATATAGGTAAAAGTATACAGACCTACAAAACAACTATTGTAAAGTGAAAAAACTGTAATGTATTTCTTTAATCAGTCCCAATACTTGTATTCTAGTGATTATGTGTCTGTATATAATGAATTGTTTTGTTGAATGCCACTTTTGTAAGCAGTGTTTGGGTAAACACATTACAAGTAACACGTTACATAATCAGATTACTTTTTTAAGTATTGAGTAAAGTCGTTTGCATTTAATTTTCAAAAAGTGACAGCAGTTTTTTCCCATTTATTGACTGACAGCTCTCCTGTCCCTCAGTTGAGAGACATCAGGAGTAAATTCAGGTGTTTTGTGTACCATATGTAAACATAATTAATGTTCTTTTAGCTTAAATGTGAACATGTATTTATTCACTTCCACAAAAACAGATTCAATATGCCTTAAAATAAATTAATAAAAACGTATAAGTGCAAACTCTATTGCTGAAAAATCTTCTCTTTTTTTTGTTCATGCATGGGGAGTGATTAAGGAAATACATTACAGTTTTTTCACTTTACAATAGTTGTTTTGTAGGTCTGTATAATTTTACCTATATTTGGTGGTTAAAAAAACAATATTTAACCATCTGTTGCAAGTAAATTACCATAGAAGTGACAAAATGATGTACTAGGCAAATAATTTAATGTTGCATCCTAATTCTTCATGCAATTGTGAGATTTATTCAATTTACAATTCACTGTCTGTGTAAAAGGGCCTTAAATTAAAATTAAAAGGGCCTTAAAAATAAAAGGCAAATTGTAATATACTACTTTTAACTTTCCCCATCATTGTTTGTAAGTCCCTAAATTTCATATTTAAAACTGATTGTTGGATTGTTAGATTTAATTACACCCCCCCCCCCCCCCCCCCCAAATTATGCAGCCCTGTGTGTATATTCTTCACTCTTCATGTTCTTTATTCACATCAATGGTTCCCTGAACAACCTTCAACATCTGTAGAAGTTTACCATCTGTTTACAGTGGAAAAAATATATTGATATGATATTGTTCTTCGCATAATGAAAAAGAAAATGGTTGTTTGAATAACTTTTCACCAAAAGATTCCCTGGGGAACTCAGAAAGGTTCTTCTATCATTGTGCAACCCCCTTTTCGGGGGGTTTCTGGTACCTTTATTTGAAAGAGTGTTGTTCCATGCTGACATGCATGAAAATACAGATAAATTTGAAAACTATCTAACTTTGTGTATCTTTAACTATGTGTATATTTTTCACTCTTCAAGTTCTTTAATCCCATAAATGGTTCCCTGAAGAACCTTTAACATTTGTAGAAGTTTAACATCTGTTTAAACTGGACAAATTATATTGATATAATATTGTTTTTCGCATAATAAAAAAAAAAGGTTATGTGAATAACATTTCACTAAAAGATTCCCTGGGGGACTCAGAATCTATAGTATCATCGTGCAACCTGCTTTTGGGGGGTCTTTCTGGCACCTTTATTTGCAAGAGTGTTGTTCCATGCTGACATGCAATAAAATACAGATAAATTTGACAACTTTCTAACTTTGTATCCTGATTTAACAAAAATCCTATTATTAATTTAGTGAAGCATCAACTAGACTGTTCACAGATCTGTCTTGTTTGGATGAGCAGGTTATCTGTTAAGGATATTTTGCAGTAGATTTTTCATGTGAGGGTCCCATGTGTTTTTCTCCCTCCGGTAAAGGGTGGAATTTCATGCTGTGTCTCCCGGACTTTAATCACACCTCAACCTACACAACATACGGCCTCTATTTGTGAGCGGGTGTATTCTGTGACTTGCTATATCAGTAAGACGGCCAGAAGTGTTGATATTCTCTCAATTTAATTTCTGAAACCGACGGTTCCAACAAAAAACTCATCGTCTTTAACAGAGTGTAAATACGAGAGTTGAAATATTTAGCTTGTGTTTCTCACCCTGTGAGAAAGACTGAATTCCTCTGTCATCCCACAGCGCTCTGACATTAGGCAAAATTACACAACAGCCTGCTGCTTACCAACCGTAATCACACAAAACCAAACAACATTTGACAACACAAATGGGTGTGTATGAGAAGGGAGAGAAAGAATTGAGGGCCTTCGCAGTAAGAACAGACTGTCAGGACAGATCGTACAGACGGCTCTGAGACCATCTGCTCACAGAGAAATCATAACACACCACACAGACCTGTTTG
Source organism: Danio choprae (assembly GCA_903798125.1). Lineage (NCBI taxonomy): Eukaryota > Metazoa > Chordata > Actinopteri > Cypriniformes > Danionidae > Danio > Danio choprae. Next base: position 975,709 of record CAIGQW010005185.1, on the reverse strand, counting down.
CGCTTGTATGTTTGCAGGCATGTTCCTGCACACGAGTGGACAAACATGTGACTGAAAACAAAAGGGGAGAGAAAACGTGTGCATGTGCTGCTGCGAGAGCAAGAAAACTGAGATGCAGAGCAAGTGGGATGAATATAGAAACATGAGCGTAGTCGGTAAGTTATGCAAAACTAATGACTGACCCTTTACTTGTCAGCATGCATTAATTAATCAGACTGGTTGTGCAATAACGATTGAGGTGAGTTTCAAGTTCATTTCAGTGTATACAAATGCAAAATGTTATTGGTAGTTCATCTATTAAACTAAACGCGTTTGTTACTTGAAATAAAAATAAATTATGCCTGAAACATTTTATTTCAGATAGTTGCCAAAGAAACAATTATTATAATAATAGTTATTTTTATTTACTTTTATTTATTTATTGACTAAAATTAAATAAATATTCAATTACATACACACACACGCACGCACACACACACACACACACACACACACACACACACACATGAAATTCCACTGAAAAATGAGTTGAAAGTAAATATAAAAAATATAAAACAGAAAATATAAAAAATAAACTAATTTAAACTATTAATAAAATCTACAACCTTATCTCGCAAC
>CAIGQW010005185.1:939850-958268 GCA_903798125.1 Danio choprae | reverse complement strand
TGTGTGTGTGTGTGTGTGTGTGTGTGTGTGTGTGTGTGTGTGTGTGTGTGTGTGCATATATATGAGTGCTCGTCTGTGCGATCATGTGAATGTGATCTGTGTGTGTTTGGTGGGGGTCAAAATCATTTGCCCCCTGTCAGTTCTGTTTAAGTATTTCTGCCATCTCTTAATCCCTGTTGGTGTGTGTGGATCTGTGTGTGTGTGTGGATGCATGTGTTGATTTGTTTACTGACAGACACAAATCTGTTTGTATGCCCGTCAGACTGCATTTGTCAGGAAAAGGGAATCTACTGATCTAATCGTCTTCAAAGCAGCCGTTCCTCATGAACACATGTGTCCAAGTCACATGTAAACATTGGTGTGTTATGTAACGACTTAATGCACACCTTTATACAGACAGTCGAACCACTAAAGAGCACCAATCCCTCTCTTATCTTTCATAAACACCCTCCCAACCACAAACCTCTATATATTTCCAGCTCTAATGTGCGAAAGCGTATTTGTGTCCAATAATGATTGAGTTTTTCTGCCTCCAGCAATGTCAGTTTAAATGTGTGTGTTTTTTAGACAAAGATGTGAGCTTGAGGGTTTTCTGAAATGTGGAAAATTGTTTGGTTTGTATGATTTCTACATTCAGATTTACACATTTGGCAGGTGCTTTTATCTAAAGTGACTTGCATTGCATTCAAGGTAAACATTTTATGAGTTCACTCAATCCATGGGAATCAAACATTGGTATTTCTTGTTTTTCCCTACTGTTTCAGCTACATGAATGCATTCTAAACTCTCTAAAATAAAAATAGTGTGTGTTATCAAATCACTTGCAATGTCAACTCAACTGAAAAAGAGATAAAACCAGGCCCAGTGCAATATAGGAATGAATATAGTACAACCGATCCGATGTGATTTTGGCCAACACAAAAATGACCTATTTAAACAAATGCTGTTTGGTTTATTTATGTTATGTAGTCGCTCCTGAGCTCTGTAACCTTTCATATGAATAGTGAATGTGCTTGTCTTCTATAAACTCGTATTCCAGACTTCCCAGGTGCTTATACTTTATTAAATATATTAAAGGAATGACTTATTTGCTCACAAATCCAGGTTTGCTTAAAACTCTCATTTGTGAAGCTTCATTGGAAACTCTGCTTTGTGAAGCCCGTAGAGACTTGCTGGCAAATCTTTACTTGGAAAAAAGTCAATGAAAGATGTGGGATTAAGGGAGTAAAATGCAAGCCATTTCTTTGTATCTCTTTAATTTTGTCTCCAAAAGTCACGGTGCAATCAAACTTAAGACTTTTTTTTATAGATTATTGCAGTATTTATAAAAAAAAAATTAAATCTTGTTTAAGAAGCAATTTCACTTGGTTAACTCAACTCAACTCAAAAGTCGGTAATACTTTATTTTAAGTCACAATGTTCTTGCGTAAATCCACCAAAGTTTGCTGTTGACTGACTGACTGACTGACCGATCGACTGACCCACCCTCCTCCTTCCCTAAATCCAACCAATAGTGTTTTCAAAAGCACAGATTGATCACCCCCCCCCCCCCCTGTTATTTACTTGGTTATATTATTTTTTTGGCTTCTGTTTTTGTCTTACCCGCTTTCTGGAACCGTTCTTCGCCAGACTCGAACCCCGTAGTTGTGTCTCAAGTCTGCCGATGTGCATGGTGAGCTACTGGACAAACTGGTAACAGCGGGAAAGCCGTCCATACGGAGGTAAGTGGTCAGCTAGTAAATGCGAAAAGGAATGGTGTCATACCGCCCCGTATCGTTCGTTTTAAAGATGAAATGCAGCCATATTCAAAATGAGCCTATGTTGACTAATTAGCTGCTTATTAATAGTTAGTAAGGTAGAAGTTGGGTTTAGGTTTTGGGTAGAATTAGAGATGTAGAATAAGATCATACTTTAAAACTACTAAAAAACTGGTAACTTAATAGGTAATTACCCAGTAGTTAATAGCATGAATTATAACCTAAAGTGTTACTAAAAAGACTATTGCAAATTTCATTTAAATCCAGCTTTAATATACATTGCTATTATTCTTTTTTTAATTATTATGTGAAATGTGCTATCATATTTTTTTATTTTTTTTAATGGGAGTGCAGTGTTTATATAAACATCAGTAGCGTGATGAGACACTGAGCATCTGTTTTTATTAGTCGCAGATAGTTGAAAATTATTTTACAGTTTTTGTTAAAACAGCACTCATCACTTTCACTTTTTAGCCAGTCATCCAATCACAATAGAGGAGGGGAGTGACAAATACCACACTGACCACTGCCATAACATTCTGTTTACAAGTTCTACAATGAAAGCAACAGAAATAGGGAGGATATTGATTTTCTCTGAACATACTGTACATGTCTCTACCAGATGACAAAACCTGCATAACAACAAAGTCAATTTCTTGCAAAATCATCATATCAACCAAAGCGTCTCAACCAAAAAACATTTTAAATAAAAAAAACTCTACACCACAGAAATGCTCTTAGATGCTCACACGCAAGTGCTTTTATAAAAACTCTGGTATTTGCAGCTGGCTAAAATGTTTTGGTGGACACATGGCCTCAAAGAACATTTGCTCTTAATTTATTTTTTTTTTACCTACAGTAGAACATGTAATGCTTTGACGCATACTGTACATTCATTCATTCATTTTTCGTCAGCTTAGTCACTTATTTATCAGGGGTCGCCACAAAAGATTGAACAGCCAACTATTCCAGCATATATTTTACGCAGCGGATGCCCTTCCAGCCGCAACCAATTACTGGGAAACACCCATACACTTATTCACACACACGCTCATACACTATGGTCAATTTAGTTCATACAATTCACTTTAGCGCATATCTTTGAACATGCAAATTCCACACAGAAATGCCAATGGTCCAGATGGGACTTGAACCAGCGACCTTCTTGCTGTGAGGCGACAGCGCTAACCACTGAGCCACCATGCTGCCACTGTAAAGTCACATCAGTGTGATCAGTCAAAGCTGGTCACTTGAGCACACAATCACACCAGTGTGAATAAAACGTTCAGTACATTGTGATCAGCTGCTAAATTCAAATCTGCTTTCTCTTGATGGCTCGCACTGAGCTAGAAAAAGATGTGTGACACTTGTCATAAATCACTGTTTTAAAATAAATAACATTATTGGAGGGTTTTTTTTTTCATTTAAATATACAAGTATTATAGCAAAACATAACATTTATGGTTTGTAAAATACACGCTGATGTCTATGGAGACTGCAATGCTAATTATTCTTAAACATAATCAGATGTGCTTTATTCATTCATTCATTTTATTTACGGCTTAGTCCTTTTATTAACCTGGGGTCGCCACAGCTGAATGAACCGCCGACTTATCCAGCATATGTTTTACGCAGCGGATGCCCTTCCAGCTGCAACCCATTACTGGGAAACATCCACACTCATACACTACGGAAAATTTAGCTTACCCAATTCACCTGTACCGCATGTCTTTGGACTTGTGGGGAAAACCGGATCACCCGGAGGAAACCCACGCCAACACGGGGAGAACATGCAAACTCCACACAGAAATGCCAACCGAGGCTCGAACCAGCGACCTTCTTGCTGTGAGGCGTTCGTGCTACCCACTGCGCCACGGTGAGGCCCCAGATGTGCTTTATTCACATCTTTATTCACACACAGATACACACTGTTTAGGTTACTAGAACATTTACTCTATTCTTCACCCGGTTAAACAGCCACTTGCTTTTATGTATTTCGGGATCAATGTTGTAAATCCAGCAGCTCTTATGTGTCCACTGCAGCGCAGGATAATATGGTGGTGACCATCACCCAAATAATAAAACTATTATTAAGCTGCTTAAATGACACAATACATGTTCTTACACATAGTTGAGAATGGGAATACCAGATACTTTACAATATAATTAGGATATTTGTCAATATTTACAAAAAAATAAACAAATTATATATATTCATAAACTGCCAGGGCTGTGGTGTCACCTGTTTAACAATGCATTGGAGCTGTGTTGTCATGGAAACTTTAAAGTGCTGCATTCTAAATAACGTGCACATAAAAAAAAACCTATGCTGGGGGGGTCAGCAAGAGTGTTTAAAACGTAACTGTCGAAGGTTTAAGAAGATTTTTAGCTGGAACTAATTTCATGGAAATATTTTCAGAGTCAATAAAACATATGAAGGCAAAACTAAATTAATACCAGAGGCTCTTGTCTCTAAGTCTTTGATAAAGCAAAATGATGTGTCTGTGCAAGACAGTCAACATTATTTGCAACATAAAAAACACACAATGGGGAGTCAGTAAGACTTTTATGTGTCAAAGGTTTAAGAAGATTTTTAGCTGGAACACAATGGCATTTTTAGAGTAAATAAAACATATGAAGGCAAAATTGGATAATTTCCAGAGGCTCTTAATGACACATTAAAGCCTTTATCAATTAAAATGATGTGTCTGTGCAAGATAGTCGGCATTATTTGCAACATTTAGAATAATTTACAGCCTCAGCCAAAGTCTGGAAGCAAGCGTTCTGTTGCATAATGACATACGTGTAGTGTAACGTTACACATAAGCTGACGCTGTTTAGAATGGAGAGGTAGGTTTGTTCAACAAAACAGTACTTGTGCTTACACTGGATGCTGCAACGTATTTAAAAATGTTGTATACACACAGCATCAACCCACGTGCAAGTTTGCACCCATGCGTACAGTATATAACATTGTGACTGCCAAAATGTCATGAACTGGCTCAGAAATGTTTACCAAAGCTGTGGAATAAAAGATTATAATGCTCTAAACAATGTTCAGTTTCTTTCACAGACAAATACTTGCACTTCAAAAAAATCTTGATTTATTGTCAGGAACGGTATGATTTTTAAATTTTATTTTCCAGTATGTTTCTTTTTCTCACTCTCAAGGTGCCAGAAGCCGTTGACTTAAACACTGTAAATAAACAGCAATTTTTCCACATAAAAACAAACATTTCTCTATTCAGCCCTTACATATCTGATATTTATTAAAGTCAAAACAATGGTTACGGTTCTCCTACAAAAGAACTTCCTCATATTGGTCAGTTAGTCAGAAAACAATCCAGTCACGTGAATCTTGTTTACACTTCTCACCACAACCCTAGGGAGGATTTATATGGATCCGGTGGAACTTTTTCCCCGAGTCCATCTGAGGGGATCAGTTTATTCAGCTAATGCTGGCTTTCAGAAGATCAGCTGATGGTGCTCTTCTCACAACAGAGACTAAACCGCTGACACACAGACAGCAGTTCTGCAAAAAATGCTTTATTCAATGAAGGGAAGAGAAGGCTCCAAATATACCACACAAATTTATAGAAGTAATTGGTTAAGAGAAGGTCAGCATGTCCCTTGCCCCCTAGATTGTTGTTTGGGACTGGAGTGGATGTTGTGCAACCCTGGAGATGCACCACATTTCTCTCCTGAGCTCAATTCACTTATTCTCATGGTCAGTAAGAGGCTGTTAGTAAGAGAGGGAGAATGGTGGAGAGCTGTCCGTGGTGCTGAACAGAAGGACATCCAGTAATGGAAAGCTCTTTATGGCGCTGAACAGAAAACCGCTGAATTCAAGGGCTGCTGTCCATGGTCCTGAAACTGGGACACTGGCTGCACAGTGGGAGGTGCACAACAAGGTTGAAAATTACAAGGGTGTTCCACAATCACCCTCTAGAATGCCCTCTGGTGGACATTTATATTTTCATCCACATTATTTTATGGGTCGATGCTGAACTTAAATTTGACTTTTAATGCAACATAGGTAGGTGAATGTACATGAAAAAATCATGTTGCACTACTTTTTCAACAATAAAGAGTCTTTTGCAAAATATGTCCTTTGCACAACATCTTGCACAAATTTGGTTCTGTCTTCTGTAAAAGTACTTGTGTAGTATGTCTTAGTTTATGTGTATACTTAAGTATTATTAGTATATGTATAGTAAGTAGTTAGTATAATTAGATAACCACTCCAGTCTTTTAGTTATGCATGTTTAAAATAGATTTATGTCCTCACATGGAAAAACATTAAAGCTCAACTTGACTTGTACTTCCATTAAAATTTTCTTGGAATTAAAAAGAAAATGTGATTGGGCCATTTACACACTCTAATGTCATTCCAAACATGTATGACTGACTTTCGTCTATAATGAACATAAAAAAATTATATAATTTTAAAGCTTTTTAAATTCTAAAATAAACTGGACCTTTATTGAATGAACAAAACCTTTTTTTCTCTAATAAGAATAAAAAAATGAAACAGGTTTGAAACAGCATGAGCGAATACATAAAAGAATTCTTATTTTAGGTGAACTATCTCTTTAATAGTCACTGTAGACATCTTGGATATCAGACAAAAGTACAGCCATGGATTGGACAAAACCCCTTCAGTGAAACTCAGATTGGAAATTAAAGTCCTATTTGGACCGATGTATTTAGCTTTGTATGGCACAGAGCTCACAGCTTGCATCAAACCCTCATTTTTCTGTAGCTATTGTCATGTCTGGGCAGATGTATAAAGAATAGGTGCCGTGCCAGGCCAGCATCCTCATCCCCACCAGACATCCTTTGTTTTCTTGTTTTTAGATGCACCTCACATTGTTCACTGCAGTCTGTCAGGCAGGTGGTGCACCTGCCTAACCTGTTATACATGCAATTACAGAGCCCCATGGATTTATAACAATGTTGTGACAATTTTTGATTTGGTTTTAGAGAGGATGCATTTCTCTTCTTTAAAAGCACTATTTCATAGCACAGTCCAGCCCTGTCTTTGTAAGTGTACCACTGAGAAAATGGGGTGGTTGATTTCCTGCTGTTACATTTCAAAGGCACTCTGATTAAAGCTGAAAATCAAGAATGAAGATCTCTAACACCCAGCTTGTGGATCCGATGCTAAGAAAGTGATGCTTATGGTTTAAGAAACAGACAGACAGACTGACAGATAGATTGTACAGTCTGAATCATTCTAGTTCAGGTGGTTCATGTAATTAAACAGAAATTAATAATAAAATGCATGTATGTGAAAGATTTGACACCCTGTTTTGATTGAAGTACACTTATGTGATAACATTTCTATTTCTAACATTATATATCATTAAAATATTGTTGTATTTATTATACAATATAGAGAGTAAGGACTGAAGACTGCAAGATAGCTAATTATGTAAAAAAAAAAATAGCATCACATTTAGGAAGATTATTAAACATCTTAAAATTAAACATTTTATAACATTTTAATAATTGTCCTATTAAACACCTCAGAAAATGGTGATCAAACTGCATTTTACAAATATCACTATTTCGTAAGTCAGTTTCTCGAATCTCCGTGTACTGGACGACTACAGGGACTATTGTAAACATCATATTAAAAAAGACAAAATTATAAAAAAGATGGGTCAAAATGGAAAATTTATGAAAATATATATGTTAGGAACAAAATGCAAAGGCTGTGTTAAAAAATGTTTGTCAAAATACAGCATGTAACTTTCTGTTTCTGTCAATAACTAATGTTAATTAAGCCAGATATATATTTTTTAATTTCAGTTGGATTGTAATTTATTTTGTCGCTTCACAGCAAGAAGGTCGCTGGTTCAAGCCTCGGCTATTGCATGTTCTCTCCGTGTTGGCGTGGGTTTTCTCCGGTTGCTCCGGTTTCCCCCACAAGTCCAAAGACATGCGCTATAGGTGAATTGGGTAAGCTAAATTGTCTGTAGTGTATGTGTGTGAATGAGAGTTTATGGGTGTTTCCCAGTGATGGGTTGCAGCTGGAAGGGCGTCCACTGCGTAAAACATATGCTGGATAAGTTGGTGGTTCATTCTGCTGTGGCGACCCCTGATTAATAAAGGGACTAAGGGCAAAAGAAAATGTATGAATGTAATTTATTTTCTTTAGCATGCAGTATGATTTATTTTGCTCAGTTACCTTATCATTCTGGTTTAGTTTCAGGGAATGAAGTACAAATTTATACCTGCGTGCTATGCATTACATATGTCACCATTAAAGTCATTCTGAACACGATTTCCTTCATCCTTTCAGAATGTGATGAAACATTGTTCCTGGGTTTTTTTGACAGACATCTATGTTGTAATATTCAAATCAGGAGGATTTGAAAACAAATTAATCATATGGCAATAATTATTTAGTATTTGGTGAACTGATTGATGCCTGTGAATGGGTCATGGAAATGTTCTAATTGTAATTTTTGACAGATGTGATAATGTGTGTGAGGGCTAAACTATGTGAGATTTTTATATAATTACAAAGCATCCTGAAGGTGTGCAAACTGCTCTTTGCTTAGTTAATTACACTTAATGAAGTGTGTTTGTGGCTTAAATTACTTGTTACTCATAGAGACTAACATATTTAGCTTGTCAACAAAGTAATGTTTTGACTATTTGACTTCAAAACCAATTACACTTTTGGAAGGAAAAATAGTGATTTTGATGCACAGTTGTTGTTTTTTTTATTTTAATACATTAATATATTCTAACAAAAACTTTAAACTAATGCAGATCCTATTGGATTATGCAGAATAGTAAATTGTGTACTATATTTCAACACTGATGCTGATTAGTTGAATGAATGGGCAAAATTCAGAAAATATATATCAATTATAGCTCTCTCTCTCTCTCTCTCTTTCTATATGTATATGTTTTTGTCATATTTAATATAAAATAAATGAATAGATGGATGGATGTAGAAAGGTATAATCCTAGGGGTTGCCATGTGCCCCATGTCCCTCCCCAGCAAATGTCCAAACCATTTCAAGCGCATCTTTTCCTCAAAACAATTTACATGATCTGTCCTTTTAATCATCTTTTTTTCTAATCCAGTCCATCCTCATCACACCCAAGGAAAATCTTGTATTGGGCTAATATATTGTATATAATATGTTAGACAGACACGTAGAGTCTAATTCATTTTAGTGAATTATTTCGTCCAGAAGGCTAACGTGACTTGAAATATTTCAAATAGTACAGACTCAAATTGTGAATTAAACTTAAAAATACAGTTATGTAAATTAAGGTACTTCTGTTGCACTTTGCGTATGAATGGAATGCAGGATGGACGGATGGATTAATGGATGAACGGATGGGCGGACGGGTGAGCAGATGGATGGAGGAATGGATGAACAGATATTGAGCTCTCAGTGTTGAAGATGTCATCGAGTGAATCAGTTCAATCAGATGGTTCACAAGAAAAGAGTAAAAAACCGATTCATGTAATTGACTTCCAATATTTTATTATATTTGGATGCATTTTATTGTATTTAGTTATATGATGGATGGCTAGATGGACAGATAGACTGATTGATAGTTAGACAGACAGACAGATATAGAACAGAGAAGATGCTTGTGCCCTTGAGCAAGAGACTCCGTAGCTTCAGGGGGACTGTCCTCTTGATAAAAGTGTCTTCTAAATGACAGGCACGTATGCACAGCTGTCTTTGTGTGTATGTGCCAAAACAAATTAAATTCAGGTGTGCGATAAAGCTTTGATCCTTGGGAGTGATTGATTTCGCTTTGAATACAGAGATTCTGAACCCTGAAAGAGGCATTTCTCTTGATTCGACGCGGCTGAGCTTTGCTCTACACTTTCTTCTGAGAAGCTTGAACCCTGTGTTTTGTATCAGCATGGTTATGTCGAGACTTTTCAAAGCTCACGCTATGAATATAACATCAATATGGACAAAGATCTAACAATCTTCCAATAAATTATGCAGAGCATTTTTTGGCAAGTCCTGTGTTCCAGCAGCGTAGCCAATGGCTGATGTTCGAGTTTTTTATTATTTTTTTGTATTTTCTGTCTGTGTTTGTATCTGTGTGTGAAGAGACAGAAGAATGGGGGTGTGTTTATGCGATTTGGAGGTGTTGTGTCTTCAAGCCGTCATTAGGGCTTTGCTCAGGAAATAATAAGACTCGTTTTGCAGGAGAAGGTGAAAGCTTAGAGGCAAATGAAAGCGCGGTTGAAGGGTGAAATCCGTCTTGGCAGAGTTTAAGTGCAGTTGCGCTGACTGCTGTCAGAGGCTGTGGCAGAACGAACTTCAACAAAATCCAGAACCCCTTTAGTTTTATAGACATTTTATTCATGACCTCTGAGTGTAATTTACTGATAGAGGTTCGCGATCACAGCAGCCCCGAGGGCACCTACTGCCGTCTGTACCGTCACGGCATGCAAAGGGCCCCACTAGAGCTTTTCTCTTATAGTTTTTGATCTCTCCACTCACAGTTTACCCTCCCATCTCTTTCTCTCTCATATACACTTTCCAGCTCTCTGTTGCTCTTTTTTCCCTCTCTCTTAACTGGCTGGTGTGTTTTCAGGTCTCTGCCCCGAGGCAGCTGTTCAGATCAGATTATGGTAGAATAGTAGTGATAATCTGCTCAGATCTTCAGGGACGGGACACATCAGGACCAACCGGACTCATTAATAAGCCCTTCAGTTGATGGATGCATGATGATGCATAACATAACGACTAAACGACATATGCACGAGGACATATGCTGAAATTCTATCCTAACTACTGGGATGGCAGTGCCCGGTAGGTACATCAGGTTCTCTCTTTTACACGGTGCCAATTTGAAACCTTTGTGCTGCTTGACCAGTAAGCATGTTTCAGTCCGCATGCATTACAAAAACACTCTTCTTTCCAACTTGAAAGTGCACTCCATGGACAAGATGAAGAAAGAAGTTTGTCACACAGAATTAGGCTTCAAAACAAAATAAGACTGCTCCTGTGCACCCTGACCGGCTGGTTTATTTCTGCGGATGATTGACAGCTGTCGCATTGGATCAGTAATAGAGACGAAGCAAGGGCTTTTCAAGATAGTGTCTGTCACTGGATCCCCTGGAGACGGAGAGTTCACACGCACACACACAGAGACTGACGCATGCACACCTAAATTTTAACACAGTGCTCACAGGTCACTGTGTTCCTGTAATCTGAGATTTAAATATAGAATATGGCAGCAACTCAGACCATATTCTGTAAAGATTACTTCACATATGCAAAGACAACAGAATTAACACCACCTATAAATAGTCATTCTATGAAGTCAAAGTTCTGTTGTTTTTTAGCTGTTTTCAAAGAAGTGCAGCTTTTCCAGTAATTTTTAGTGTTTTCCTTTTTTTTTTGAGTTTCCAGTGAGTCAGAAACATTGCTGTTTGTCTGAGCTGACAAAATGCTCATGTAAATGACCTATGATTTTCATGGAAAACGTGGGTGGAATTGTTGAATCAGTCACACAAAACAGAAATAGCTGTATAGTGCAGAGCATCAAAATTTTGCATGAAAAGATCGAAAGCAGGGCTGTACACCTAATCAAACGCTATGAGGACAAGTGTCCTTTGACTGCTAAAGACTATTTAACTCTGCAGGTGTCAGTGTGAATGATGGATGTGGTGACTTTTACTACACACATACTCAAGCACACAATGACCATTTTATTTGAGAAAAAAAATAACAAATGACATCCTCATTCTGTGACTATTTAAATATAAAGTCTGCACGTTCTGTGATTTCTGAAAGATCATGTAACATTAAAGATTGTAATAAAGCTTTGCCATAGAAAAAGAAAACTGCATATATTCCATACTGTTCAAAAACAATGTTACTGTTTTAATGTATTTTAATTCATGCTTAATTTCAAAGCATAAGACACTACTTTAAGACTTTGGATTAAGGAACATTTCTTTGTAAATATGAATTTAACTTCATTTAGTTTTTGCTTAAAGCTGCAGTAAATAACTTTAATTATCTTTTTGGATTATAAGAACAATTTTCTTAACATGAAATTAAAATGATGGGACTGTACAGATATTGAAGTATAAATGTAATGCTAATATACTTTAAATACAAAGAGCCACACAATGTTGAAGTTGTTAAGTTACAATAATAATTTTGGTATGTGAACTGCTATTTGGCAATCGTTAGAATTGAAGGCACTATATGTCATTCACTATATTTCATTAAAATATCCAAAAACTATTAGAACAATGTTATATATTTTACTGACTTATGTACTAATATTATCCCAAATATTTTGAAGAATGTTCAAATCTAGAGAAATATGTAATTTTACCTTGTGATAAGGACCATGATCTGTGTCGCCATGCTAATGACATCATACACCCTTGGTTTCCAGTTTGGTTTTATTGAAAACCTTATAATAATTATAGAAGGTGCTTTAATATATAGTGCTTTTTATTAGACTGCACAGAGCAACATTATAATACAACCTTAAAATGTAATTAATGATAAAACAGCATTGCTTCTTCCCCGCGTGATGACAAGCAGAAGAACCGGAACCTCAATTTTGATAATAAAAGCTCCGCTGCTTTCATGCCATGTGAGCACTCGTCAGTCATCAGCAATTGCTTCATCGCTCTTGTTTTGCTTCAATGGCTTTCAGCCTTACTCTGCTTCATACTACCATAATTATACATTTTGAACATGTCAGGTCATCCATGAACATGATTTCTTCAGGAGTTTTATCGGATCTAAAGAAGACGATAACTCCCTTGATTCCACACTCAGTCACGTTGGATTGTTATGAATACATGCCCTCAAAAGGCAAAGATTATGTTAGCATGTTTCTTATTCTTACATTCTCCAGTGAAAATTCTTATTTGGGTCAAATTGGCATGACATGGAACCTTTGAAGTCCAGTATCTACACCAGTACATTAGATTCATACACACTGAAGAACTGCATCCACCCACAAAAAGAGTATAGTTCCTTAAATAACTGCCTGCACGTTTCAATCAGAGATGGAGATAAATAGATATATATAAATTCTAATGATAGAATTGGTTTTTCCTACAATGGAAGTCAGTGGTTACAGGTTTTCAGCTTTCCTCAAAATATTTTCTTTAGTTTTTCAACAAAATAAAGATGCTCATAAAGACTTGAAACCACTTGAGGGAGAGTAAACAGTGAGTACATTTTCAATTTCGGGTGAACTATCCCTTCAGCAATATACTTAGGCACAGAAAACATTTATCATCTTTTTGCTTCTCAAGTAAATTAATCTTGTTCAAATGGATGTTTTACTGGAAAACAAGACAAATTCTCATTAAGAACATTCTTTGTGCAAAGTGCGCACACACACACACACACACAAACACACACACACTTTAAGTACAGTTCGTGTCAGTATATATACACAGTATACGTTTTAAAACATCACTATTCGTGACAACTACACGCACAACATAAAATCGACACACACACAGTCATGTAAGACAGTAAGACTGTGTTTGCTAGTCACAGCATATCAGTGATTCAAGGGTTCAGACATTACAGTATATGACAACTACACACACACACACACACACATACAGTAACTGTTGTCTGAGCTTTATAATATACCCTGACACTTCCCAACAGCAAACCTCTTATCGTCTAAAGGTCACTGTGAATCTTCCTACAGTTGTTTAGATTTGGAGTGTTGCTGCGATATCTTCCGACCTGCTTTTTTTTAATCTTGCCAAAGGGTCTGTCAGAATCATCACAGAGCCGCTCTTCCCATTTTTTTTCTCTCCCCGCTGCGTTGTCATGGTGATATGATTATTGCCTACCAACAGGAGAGGAACAGGATGTCGTGTTCTCTCTCTCTGTACAGTTTGAGTCTCCTATTATATCTCGCCGCCGAGATGATAAGGTCGCTCAAAGTGGAATGCATTTAATTATTTTCATGATTTGCTGCATTATATCGAGGATGTTTTAATTTGTGTTTTTCTCGGTCTCCGTTCAGACGGAAAGCGTCCAGATTGAAGCTAAAGCTCGTTCGGGAGAAGTGTGCTGCGTATAGGAAAAGTGACATGCGTACGGCGTGATGACCCTGCCTGCCTCTTTCCTTTCCTCTTTCCAATTCAGGCACCTTTTCCCCAACACCTCATTCTTTATCCTGCTTTTCAATTTTTATTGCACCCTTTTTACCTCAGCTCCTCTTGTCTTTGGCCCTAGTTGCCCCACGAAGGCAGCAGCAGCGGGGGTGAATTGGGGGGCTTGATCCCTCCCTTCACACTCGGGTGTGCGTCGCACGATTATGCTGCGAACGCCCCACACACACACACACACACACACACACACACACACACACACACACACACACACACACACACACACACACACACACACACACACACACACACACACACACACACACACACACACACACACACACACACACACACACACACACACACACACACACACACACACACACACACAGTTCAGGTATATAGAGGCTCATTCATCAAGGTGTCAGTGGTGTTTCTGTGGTAAATTAGCCATGTCTCCTCTCTACTCTGGATTCCCTCTTATAAACCAGCCTTCAGGGAAACCATCCCTCTCTGCCTCAACCTCTCTCTCTCTCTCTCTCTCTCTCTCTCTCTCTACCTCGGATGGATGGGGAGGGGGATGTGGTGGGTCACTGAGAGAAACAGGGACAGAGATTATTGGGTTTGTACTTAGTTTTCCTCACTTGATCGGACACATTGATGCTGTGTTGTGGCTTTCTACTCTCAGAGTCACTCGGCCAGACCTCAGTACAAAAGCCACAACCTGCTCCAGCATTCAGAGCTGTTTACAAGCATCCTTACCCCCATAATTAAAATCACTTGAGTATGGCCCTATAAGAAAAAACAGCATCACACCAGTGCACCCTAAAAAAAAAAAGAAAAAAAAAAGATGTTTCTTTGTATATAGTAACAGTTCTATTTAGAAGCCCATCGTTCTGAAAAGGTCTTGTATGTTAAAAAAAGATTATTATAGTTAAGCTGGGTTTCTTCAGGTATTGTGATGTAAATTTAAGACCAAGTTAAGAAAACGTAATGAATACATTGAAGGAAATACAATAAGTTCTCTAAATGTAAATTTTATACAGATCAGTTGTATTAGCAGCACACTTCACACAGATCTTCACTATTTTTCATTTATGTTATTTTTTTAAGGTTTGAATAGCTCTCCTCCCAAACGACATAATATAACTTTTTTTGTCCCTTTTGATCAAACTGCAAAAAAAAAGATAATGTTCTTTCCTGTTTTGCAGTGGAAATGTCTAAAGTTTCTTAAATCAAGATAAATTTACATGGAGGCAAAATGCTAATAATATAAGGAGTCTTGGGTTCTGTAAAACTGATCAAAATTAAGCTTTAAGATTAAAACCAGAACAGATATCTGCTAGTGAGCAGAGCTCTAA
The DNA here is from genome assembly GCA_903798125.1 of Danio choprae. Classification (NCBI taxonomy): domain Eukaryota; kingdom Metazoa; phylum Chordata; class Actinopteri; order Cypriniformes; family Danionidae; genus Danio; species Danio choprae. Next base: position 943,038 of record CAIGQW010005185.1, on the reverse strand, counting down.
ACAAATTAATTCAAACAAAACTATTTTCCTATATGCCACTGACAAATTTGCTGTTTAAGCATAAACTAAATTATGAAAAAACATTTCTTAATTTTGTATCTCAAGTAAATATATTTAATTTATATATTCAAGAAATCACTTAAATAAGACCTGCCTGACAAAGTGAAGAAAGCAAAAATTTAATTTGATTCAACAAATAAAGAAAAAACGTTTTGACCGACATATTTTTACAGTGTGGCAACCACCCACAACACCCCAGCATTGTGAAAGCAAATTTGTGACCTTGTTACAGAAATTAAAGTACAATTATTCAAGACGAAGTTAATGGTCACTCAAACACATGACCTTTTTTCTGAGTTCAGGGCTCAACTCATCTATTTCAGAAGAAAAACCCTGAGTTTGCAGGTATGAATTGATTTTAGAAGAAACTCTTAAGACATTTGTAAGTTAATGAGAGCTGTGAGTGTGTGTTTAAGCAGCTTTAATTCCCTGTGGGAAAATCCATCAGTCGAGGGAGAAAGCCAACAGCAGCAAACACAGCCAATCGTCTCTGAAACTCTCTAAAGAGTCATGAACGACACTGAAATGTCCTTTTAACATTTGTAGATGGCACATATGGTAAAGGTTTGAATGCCATTCTTTGATTTTCTATAATGGTTTTGAACATACCTGTCAACCTTTTTGTTTTTGCCAGGATTCTCCCGTATTTTACTATTCTATCCAGCTATCATCCCGTTTAAGTATTTTTCCTTATTTCTCCCATATTTTTTATATTTCTATGAAGAGTGAAAGTAGCATCAAATAATCTCAAATGCGATATAATTGCAAGAGCCGTTCAAGAAAATTATGCTTTCGCTTTATATTGACTTGAAAGCACGTTGAAATTAATATTAAAACGGCTGCATTCACTCCCTTTCCATTAAAGCTTATATGCCCTTATATGCAACCTCTGAATCAGTCATGTAAATCAGCCTTAACGGTACTGACTGACGGATGCGCTCCGTATAAAGACACTGTTCCCAGATCAGCTTCTCTACACGCAATTTGAAGAGAAGTGAAAGTGGACACTTTTGGATTTGGGTGTGTTTTTAAACAGACGAATACACTTAATAAAACTTAAACTTGTCCGTCCTGGCGTGTTTTATTTTAAACACAAATAATTAATCCTGAATTTTTACATCCCAATGTTTACAGGTATGGTTTTGAATGATACATACTATTTTGCAACACTGCTTCCAAATGTTGTATTAAGGATGTCTCTGGCAGAATTAGATGTGGTATTAAAAATGGTATTGTGAAATTCTGCTCATTTACAAGTCAAAGCATACAGCAAAAAAAAAATTATAATGTACAAAAGATTTCACATTTCATTCCACTTGTTTCAAAAGTAAAAGCTCTTAGATTTGAATTAGAAGTGAAATCAATCACAGACCAGAGGATTTTCTCATTAGTAACTTTGATATACAAACTTTGTAAAGAAGACTCTTTAATCACAATTTGTCTTGACTGTGTGGGGCTTTAGGACACACCACGCTTAACTCCTGAAACTAGTTTCCGGAAAATTTGAAGCTTTAAATTCATCAGTACTTAATTTATTTTTACCTGATAATCAAGTTAAATTCATTCATGAGGGATGGTGATAATTAAACACACTGCTTTAGGTCAGTCTAGGTTTCGGAGACTGATGAGGCATTTATTCATAAGGACCATTGGCCTTAGTTGCAGCCAATTACATTTTTAAATAAAACGTAACAAAGTAAAATGTAGATGCTCTTTTGGTGCAAATCTTAGTCATCTTAACCTATACAGAATATACTTTGAAAGTTCTGTAAGGAAATGTAATTAATCAAACAGCATCGCTTAGATTTGATATTTAATCAACATTATTTTTATTTGGTGCAGTGGGTAGTGCTCTCGCCTCATAGCAAAAAGGTCGCTGGTTCGAGCCTCGGCTGGGTCAGTTGGCATTTCTGTGCGGAGTTTGCATGTTCCGTGTTCGCGTGGGTTTTCTCCGGGTGCTCCGGTTTCCCCCACAAGGCCAAATGCAATATAGGTGAATTGGGTAAGCTAAATTGTCCTAAAGTGTATGTGTAAGTGTAAGTGTATGTGTGTGAATGAGTGTGTATGGATGTTTCCCAGTGATGGGTTGCAGCTGGAAGGGCGTCTTCTGTGTAAAACATATGCTAGATAAGTTGGTGGTTCATTCCGCTGTGGCGACCCCAGATTAATAAAGGGACTAAGCCGAAATGAAAATGAATGAATGAATGAATGAATGAATGAATGAATGAATGGGCACAGAGATCGAAAACTTTTCTTTCAAAAACATTCTTTAAAATACCTGACCTTTAGCAGGTGGCAGATCCTACCCTACAGTCTCCTATAAAAAGGATGTCGATATTGGAAGAAAGCAGAATTTTCTGGCTGTTGCTAATAATAAATAAGTGCAAGACCTGAAGCTCAGGGTCCTTACTCACCCTGGAAAATAAGTACTTCCTGTACAAGTGGATTAAAAAAACGGTGACTTTTACCAGAGTCATCAAAAGAAGGAAACATGCCACAGGTGGGCGCGTATAGTAATAACGCAACAATTGCTGATTACAATTTCTTCATATTCTTCTCGGTTTGAGCTTCGGAGGCATTCGATTGTTTATGCAGCCATCCGTGATGACGATATCCCACAGAGCTTAAAATTACAAATTTACCATCACTCACAAGTTATACTGCAGACACTACCTACAAAAACACAAAGTAATCACCAAATTTGCTTCCATGTACGTTAAAATATAGAGAAACAGACAGACAGATATTTTTTGTTCCCCTTTTGTTCTTTTACTTTCTCAGAAATGTCCCTCTGTTCTTTTGCTTTAATGTCATCTCCTACTGCACTCACTTCTACTTAATATTTGAATGTTTCAGGCCATGTGGTTGGACAGCACATTTTATTCATAAGGAGCGTTTATGGTGGTAACCTAAAAGGAAGATGGCCTTTTAATGTCTGCGCTATGGGTTCAAATGGGGAAGATTTTGTTTGTATTCAGCGCATGTGACAGAAAGAAAATGGAAAAACTAAGCATCACTGAGTAAGCCTATTCACCCCTGCTGAAGGAACATGCAAATTTCATTTTTGTGCGTGTGTGTGTGCGTGTGTGTGTGTGTGTGTGTGTGTGTGTGTGTGTGTGTACAGATAA
>CAIGQW010005185.1:915777-929850 GCA_903798125.1 Danio choprae | reverse complement strand
GTTAGGTCTGTGTGTTTCCAGTATCAGTCTCTTTATCAGTGTATTATTTCAGGTATTATACTGCAAAGCATCTTACCTTAACACCACTACACTTTATTATCTTAAACTGAAGTGATTGTGACCCTCTCTTAGATGCAATAGCAATGACTCATTTGAGCCGATTCTTGTCAGTGAACCTTTTGAATCAGTTAACTGATCACACTGAACAACTGGTCTCAAATATGATGCGACTTGACTGATAATATAAAAATAGTGATCAAAAATCAATTGATACAATATCTTAAATTGTTAAATACAAGGTATGTGGCTTAGGTAAGGGTAAAAATTCCTAGAGATGCAATTCCAACCCTAAGAATTTGCCTAATAGGATATGGATATGGTTGTTTTTTGGAAGGGTCGTGAATATTTTTGAATATTTTGAAAGGAGTTCTGCTCCAATATTTCAGCAGCTCATATCAGTGCCTGACTCTCACACACACAAAAACAGAGTGCTGTACTCTGAAAAATACACGTGCAAAACTCAGTTATTAAAAAAAATATTTTAACAAATTGTTATTATAACAATTATAACAAATTCCTTGTTAAATGACAATATTTTCAAATGAAGTGACAGAGGGTTTTATTTTTAGTGAATGAGTTATCTTTATGGAAGGAATAACCTAGCTTGCTCCTGAGTTATGTTAAAGATAAATTATTGGCTACATATGAATTATACTCGACAAAAGGGGTTAATAGCAATGTATTTTTTGGTCTTAATGTATATGAAAACATAGGCAGGAATTAATATTAACTGTTTCATCAAGAGATTTTTATATTATTATATAGTTTATTGGCATCCTTTCACTCCAGAAAAATCACAGTAAGAGCCGAGTGATATGACATGATGCATAAATGTGCATTAAACACTTATACTCAGCGTTTACATGTGTTTGTTGCCTCATTACAAACATACACTTGCCTGTTACCACTTTTTACAAACATATATGACACAATTCAGAATATACACATTACACTAACAAAAGATACATCTAAACAGACCTTATGCCTCTTTGGGGTGGAATTAGACAATTGTATAAATCTGTATATATTGAATTTTGCATTCCAATGAGCTGTAAACACATAAGATGCTTCAGCCCAATCTCACGAGGTGACTTAACTATTTTAAATATTGTCAGAAAAGTGGCTAATTTATATAATATAATTTCATTGCATCAAAAACAGAAGTTCATTCATTCATTTTCCTTCAGCTTAGTCCCTTTATTCATTAGGGGTCGCCACAGTGGAATGAACCACCAACTTATCCAGCAAATGTTTTACATAGCGGATGCCCTTCTAGCTGCAACCCAGTACTGGGTAACAAAAACAGAAGTAAAACATTAAATAAATATTGAATCCGTATATCAGTTATTGGCACATAAACATTCATACAAACTGCCTCAGTTAGAAAATCAGTACCATTGATCTCTACAGGAAAAGTAAGTTTTGCACGCCAGATATAGTTGTTTATTCTACGTGAAGATCATAATTATGTCATAAATTAGTTGTGCTTTTGCCAAAAATTATATTTTTACAAATAATTTCTTTAAAAAAAAAGAAAACTTTGAAGGACACTTATAGAGAGGTTTTTACTACCTTTAAATTCAAATTGTATTGACATTGAAACACTTAGAAATGTAATGTTCCAGTAAATTATGAAGGTTTGGCACAACATTACGATGAGTAAATAATTTCAAGCAATTCCAATTTTTGTAAATGAGTTTTATGTGTGAGCTATTGCCTTAAGCTTATATAAAATGCTTGTAAAGAAATACTAACAACTTTTAATAGTGTAGGTTTTGTTAGTATACATGCTAACTAAGTGCTGGCTAATTGAGAAGCTGTACGTTTATAATTATTGTGTTTCTAAGTGCTGTAATATTAAATTAGAGTATCTGTACTTTAAACTCTGGGATCGCACCCACATACAGCCAATTTAATTGCCAATATGCGTCTTTTTTCTCCTCTGCTTCTAGGCTCCACTTTTATGGCTCAGAAGACTGGCTGTACTCAGATTAAAGGACTGTCACAAAGTCTAGGGGCCACAGTATCAAAGTTGTGGTGACAGAGAAAGAGCGAGAGATGAGGTGTGGAAGCCAAAAGAAAAAAGCTTTTGGAAGCGCTTTTACACTGCAAAGAGAACTAGCTAAGGGATTCCTTTTATTATTTTCTTTTTTGCTTTTATAGCACAGGCCAGTTTATAGGTGGAAAGCGGAGAATGAAAATGAGACATGATACTGGCCGGATTTGGATCTGCATCCCTTTGAGCCCCTCAGGTCTTTATGCATGCTCTAACCTTATTCTTTCCCACTTTTATCCAATCTTTAGTATATCCCATGTCATATTAATATGTCAAAAAGAATTCGATATTTTGAAAGAAAACTTGTCATATGTGAATAAAAGCTAGAATTAAATCTGTTCATCACATAAACCGACCGTGTCTCTTCAGAAGGCTCGGATTAAACCGCTCAATTTATATGGATTTATTTTTTGATCTCTTTACAAACGTTTTGAGGCGTAAGAGTTTTGGGTGGATAGACTTTCAATGGAGGGAGAGGAAAATATTTTCATTTGCGTTCGGAAGATGAATGAAAGTCTTATGGTTTGGAATGACAAGAGCAAGGCCTAAAATTAACACTCCTCTAGCGCCAATCGAGAGTAAAAATAGGTATTGGCAAGTTTATATAACCGTGTTACTCACCACTTGGCTGGTAACTTTATTAATTCTTGCAATGTCAGAGAATGTGATATGCACAATTATCAAATCGCAAAGACTGTATTGTAATTATATAAACATGTAGCCCGGTGCACTGTGGTCTTTTCATGTCAGCAGCTTTACAGAGAAGACTTACATGACAACACTTATGGGACACACAGCATTACAATCTGTCAATTTGGGAAACCGCTGCTTACAATACAGGCTTCATATTCATACACATTACACAACTTTTTACTGTTTAAAAGTTTGAAGTCAGTAATTAATATAAAAATACCAGTAAATACTTCATGTTTTGCTAATTTAAAATTTTATAAATGATTGTTGTTCTTCTAAACTTTTTATTTATAAGATTTCTGACTGTCTAAGTTACTCTTTTAGTGAGATTCATTGCTGTTGATTTTAAAGCATGCTTAATGGCTCATGAAGATAGTAACCTCTTTCTTCCTTTCAGTTATTATAATAGGGATGTGCCTAATTCTGCAAATTATTGACCAGTAAAAATAAACTGGCAGGCATGACAAAATGTTAGTCAGTAGTAGTTTTGACAGAATTTTCGTTTTGGGGTAAACAAACCCTTTAACGTTGTGGCTGTGTTTATGCAACTGGGCCTAGGACTAAATGAGCTTGTTAACTGATCTCTGGTATCAAACAAACCCAGGTTCAAACCAAAAGTGAAAAAAGCTCCCTATGAGTCTTTTCTGCATTTCAGAAACTCCCATCCAGACAGAATGCAGGAAAGCTCAGGCTGTGTGAATGCACAAACTCTCTCAACAGCCACAGCAACAACTTCTTTGTGTGAAAGAGGCTTGTATTATGAGCAAACACACACCCGCCGAGCCACAGCTCCAGCACGCTGGGTCCTCGATTGGTTTTGTGTTCATTCTATCTTCCTCTTTGACGTGTACTTGGAGTGGGTGTAAAAATCGTAAGGACATGTTTCCACAGCAATTAAACTCTGCTGAAAATAATCTGATGAAATCATTTGTTAACGAAGAGTTATAGTCAGCTAGAACGAGTGGAGAAAACCAAGGTCAACATCTCAAATGCCTGGCTATTTATTGAATATGAAGTCATCATGAATGCTTTTGGGAAAAGATTGTGTCAGGATCTGAAAACGCTGTGCTGAATCATGTTCTCTCTGAAAACAGACAGGCGTGCACACTTTGACCCTCCCTAATAAACCCGTAAAGGTTTCTTTTTTGTGTTGCTCATAGGGGAGATCTCAAATGTTGTGCATGTCAGCTCTGAAATTCTACAGCGCTTTGAATGTGTGGATATAAAGCACAAACAGCCCGTATCGCTTGCCACAAACACAGCCAATCAGAAGTGAGTGACATTTAAATTCCCAGAGCATAAGGCAACTGAAAATACTGAGAGAGGAAAAGACCACAGCAGGAGCAGGCAAGTAACCCGACATGACTCTTCCAGCTAGGACTGTGTGTGTGTGTGTGTGTGTGTGTGCAGGGACTGGTGTCAGCAGAGGGGCGGCTGATGGAGCGTCAGAGGCTGCAGATGAAGGGTTGAAAAATGACGATGAGCCGAGTTTGGCTGTGTGACACTGGTCGAAAGCGTGTGAGGAAGATGTGAGCTCTGTAGATCTGATTAATCTTTACTCAGATGAGACGAAAGGGAAAAGCATCAAGGCTGGGTATTTTTTTCCTGATAAGTTTGTTGCTGCTGTCCGCTGGGCGCAAAGATTGAGGGGCTACAAATTCAGTTCAGACATTATGTCGCACCTTTTGTGCAAACAGTGCATTATGATGTGCTGGTCAATACATAATAAATAAAAACATCCGTAAATCCTTTATGTATTAAAGAAAAGGGAAAATAAGGAAAATGGGTGGAAAGAACAAACTTAAATTGGCATGCAACATTAGTATTCAGGCTAGTTTATACCAGTTATTTATCTTTGTAAAAAAATATACTTATTATACTAATTATTTTTACTATTCATAAAAGTCCAGTGATTCATAAAGTGGCTTCCAGTACAATGAGAGTCAAAAAGATCATACACTCTAAAAACAAATGTTCTTCAGCGGTTCTTTAGCAACTGGGGATTCCCAGTTTAAACTGGGATTCCTATGATTACATGCCATAAACTGTGCCATAAAATGTAAAGGTTCTCCAGTAGTTCTTTGGGATAGTTAAAGTGCTATAAAACTATTCAAATGTTCTAAATAGCACTTAAAGTGGTTCTTCTTCATTAATTTTCCTTTGGCTTAGTCTAAACATATGTTTGTCTAAACATATACTCTGGAATATGTTTTAAACAGCGGATGCAATCTAGTTAATCCAATTCACCTACTGTATACGACATGTAATTGGTTTGTGGAGGAAACCAGAGCACCAGAGAAAACCCACGCGAACAATGGAGAACATGCAAACTCCACACAGAAATGCCAACTGGCCCAGCTGGGACTTGAACCAGCGACCTTCTTGCTGTGAGGTGACAGTGATAACCACTAAGCCACCGTGCCACACAGTGGTTCTTTTATGATTACAAAAAAAAACACTTTTAATGATACATAACAACTATATAGTGCTATATAGCACCTTAACCAACCCCAAAAAAACACAGGAGAACCATTACAGGTTCTGTGTAACACATTATCTACTGTAGCACTTACAGTGGCTCAGTTAGCACAGGTTTTTTAGAGTGTATACATACAAAACGAATTGTCTTATAAATCGTAATGGTCTTTCTTAAATGATAAATAGCAATGGTGATGGTAAAATGAGAACCTGCTTTTTGACCTTGGATAGATGTAAACCTACTAAAAGACACCTCACAGAAACAGAACATTTAACAGAGAACAATATAGGGGCACTTTAATATCTTTTTACTTTTTTTTTACATAAATAATAATTTTAACTAAAATATTATCATGTTTTGTCGATTTTGATCATGTTAATATATTTATTTTGTCAACAATGCACATATTTCAGGTAATACTTGTGTGACCTGTGAAGTCAGATGACTGCTAATATTGAACAAAGACAGATACCAGCAGATGTGGTGCGAACCCTTCGTGTTAAATAAGCCAACATCAATATGAAAGACAGGAGAAATAGTGTGTCCAAAGGGTGTGTTATGCATAAACTGAAAGGGACTGTGCTGTTATCACAGACAGGTTAGAGTTCTGTGTTTCTAACGCAGACTTGGCTTTTGTGAGTGCCAGCAGTGCACCTTTACTTTGCCCCTCCTCTCACACCTGCTCCAGTCAGGATCCCGACTGCAAGGCGGTGTCCAAAAAACACGGGGCGGCACTGACATAAGGGTGGGCGGCAGCTCAGTGACACTGATTAAGCTGGTTAAGAAGCTTGGTGAGGAGACCAGCACATCAGCATTCATGGGGATCAGCATCCATCACTCGAGAGACAAGAATCCAAAATACAGCATATGCTGCTCTTTTTAGCAGGGAAAGGGAAAATAAACTCCATGTGTTTCGACTTTGTTTAATGTTAGCCAAAGGGGGTGTTCACGGGTTCTTGTGCAATTCTGCATGAGGATATGCACGCTTTAAAATTGAATTTATAATGTTTTTACATTATTTTTCCTTCTCTAAAAACTGAGGTAGTAAACAAGATTAAATGAGTACAGAAAATAATGTTGACCTAAATATTAAAGTGAATTGTAAACTGAAGATTTATAGGCCTCACAGAGGGGGAAAAGGAGGAAGGAAGGATTTTTGGTATATCAACTATTATTAATCTGAATGACATTTTAATTACATTTCAATAGATGTATTTTGTTAGACATTGTATGGTAAAAATGTATGAGAGCGATTTCTATTTGCTCGTACAAATGCAATCAAACAGGACACATTCTAATGCACAGAAAATTACATTTATATTAATGTATAATCTTGTTAGATTAGTAAATTCCTCCTCCTGACATTCCAGTTCAAATTCCAATTCCTCTTCCCGCACAAAGCAATGAGTACTGCAGTATCAAGTTAAAAGCAGTTCTGTTTTCAAAAATGTATCTTAAGACCTGCTTTTTTGGGTTTGATTTCACAGCACTATGCCTATTTTTGATGCGCGGGAACGCATCCTCTGCGAACAACCCCTCTGAGAGCCTGGATGTCTTCGGCAGGCTGTTCCATAGCTGGGGACTGTGCAGCCTCATAAATGTTGGTTTTGACTGTTGGAACAGGTTTAGAAGACCCCGGAGACCTGTTTGTAACCAACCTCACTGGCTTATTAGATATGGGTTGAGATGCAAACACATTAAAGGTTCTAAGCACCCGCAAACAAAATCAATTTTAACATTTACTAGCGTCCAATCAAGGGACTTGAAGACACGTAATGCGATAAAGCCAGAACATTTTGAGCTCTTTCTCAGAAAGGCCAGCTGAAACAGCACTGTATAAAAGTCCAGCATGCGGCCCGACTGAAACAAAGACGAGATGTAATGTATTCAGTGTTGGAAACGAAATGCTGAGGGGAGAAAGAGCTAAATAAATGCTTTATTGGATTTACTGGAAATTTCACGCTTTGCGACACTTCTGCCACTGCTTCATGTTCATGCCTTTTGTTCACATGGAGATTTTATGCACAAAATAATGTTAATAAGAGAAAGAGAGAGCGAGGTTTCAGAACTTTTTCTCTCTTTCGCTCCGTTTCCTTTCGTACTCTCTCTTCTAATTGCAATGCATACACATTAAGTAATCCATATTTTCAGACCTACTCACTCTCTCACCGCTCCCTTTTTATCTCTTTTTCACCTAATTGCATGCACACATTAACATACATTTCCATTCGGGCTAAAAGCAGTGGCTTTGTCTGCTGCCGAACATCAAGAGAATGTTCCTGCATGTTTATGAGTGACGGAGACGTGGGCCATCTACGAACAGAAAATGACATTTTGTTCAAACTGGAAACACTAAGAAATGGGAAAGTGATGTTATAAACCGTGTGTGTTTTGTTTTTTTCGGGGGGTGGGAAGAGGCGGGGTATGAGAGAGAGATTTGGCATTATTTATTGACAAGGAATGAAGGCAGCCTTAAGAAATCCAGCATATTCTCTGCCATCTCACGATCAGGGATTAGCCAAGTCTGCATGGGCAAGCATACACACACACACACACACACACACACACACACACGCACACACACGCACACACACGCACACACACGCACACACACGCACACACACACACACACTTTATCTTTGTCAGACACTCAGAAAAATGCAATCACTTAAACTCCAAGTAAGGCAAAGACCTCATATGCATGCAAACACACGTTAAATTAATTAACTCTAGTAATTAGTCATCCCCATTTAAGGTATGACACTACAGAGAGCGAGAGAGAGAGAGAGAGCCATCGACTGTGGAAGCACAAGTCAACTTGCAGACTCTCAGTCACCATGGGAACCACTGATGCGCCCGACAGGGGGTCACACATGATCAGGTCAGCCCAGAGCCCCCTTATCGACTTGTGCTGTTTACAGATTTCACTTTGTTTCTCTGTCTCACATCCATGCAACGGGGGGCCGCAATGTTTTTATAGGAAAGAAATGACATTGTCCTCTAAAAGCTTACAAGCCTTTGATTTTTCGGACTCCCATTCTTTGTGGTCTCTCCTGATGAAATGTCCTGTGGTGTGATGTGGCACTCTGATCTAGGACCAGCTGTTCAGCCTAAACATTATCAGAGAAAGCACATGGCCGCTCTTAGACCGGTGGACGCGGGTAACCAGTGAACGCACTGCTGCGCGTGGGCGGAGAGAGACCCGTGCCGCTTCCATTATTGAGGCTGGGGAATTGAACTGGAAAAGGCCGAGCTCAAACTAGACACAAAGTTTTGCTGAGGAAGGGTGAAAGAAAGAAAGTGAAAAGAAAAAAAGAAAACCATGGGATGGAGTCCTGCCCATGTGTGTTGATATAATAGAAATGGAGTCCTCCAATAGTGGTGCTCGTGAAAACATTCATTTGGACTGTCTGGGTTGTATCATTTATTTATCTATTTGTGCTGACAAAAATTGTTGTTTTTGTAGTATTCTGAACTGTCATTTAAATATATCCCATTGCTATTTATATATCAGTATACATCTCACGTGAGATTCAACATTAAGATCTACATTTGAACTAGGGCCTTTTGAAAACCATTTCATTTTCTTTGCAGATTCCATTTTAGCTTTTCTGGAATCCATTTTATTGCTTAAAATGTATTTTAGTGAACAAAAAGCATGTCCAATTAACTGAAGACATTATATGTATTCAAAACAACAACAATTTATTAAGTATTTGAAAAGTTGCATTTTAGGAAGCTTATAAAATGATTTACATTCAAATTAAACTGAAAACCTAAATTAAAGCAGAATTTTATTTTGACTAGTTGTTGTGAAGATGCTGGGAGTTATACGGTATGATAGCTTATGTCATAAAATAGTACTGGCAAAGTGACTCTCAGATCAGTTCTTGAAGTAAAGTTCATGTGTTTAAGCTCTCAAGCAGTAAGATGGCAGGGGCGAACAACATGGTTATTGTCATGCAGTCTTCAGCATGGGTGTGTAGCAAGCCAGCTATGCCATTTTTCCCTTCAGACATGCACCTCTTGCAGTTTTAATACACACAAAGACATCTCGATTTGATTAGGTGTAGAACATCTTTTGATTTATTCTTCCAAAATTTCCCTATATAGTACAGCTAATTTCATTTTATGGCTAGTGCCCATAATTCCATGTTTTTCACATTGCAGCATTTTGGGACCTAAAATTAATAAAATCACTATTATATGTTTTTTTTAACACAATTATGTATACACAGCCATTCTATTGTGGTTAATAATTAATACATTTCCCAAAAAATTACAAGCACTGCCTCAGAATTACAGCCCATTGTGCTGTCAAATTGAACATGCACCTCCATGAATGGCTGCAAAACCTGCCCTATTAGCTTAACCACTCCCCTAATAGCTATAGGAAGACTCTCTTGTTTATCTCCTTGACATTCAGGTTTCATTCTTAAGCTACCTAAAGTATTCAATCAAGTGAAGTGAGCGATTTTGTTTTCTTTTGTTGTTTGATTCTTTCTCAGCTGCTTACATTCACATTAACAATATTCATGTCAATTGTGTGTGACAAAATTGTGTGTATTTTTAGGTGCAATAAAAGCAAAGAAGAACTTTGTTTGCCCTCACAACCATCTGACAGCTGGTTTTGTTTTATTAGTTTTTAAAAGAGTATCTGAGGCAAGCGCTGTAAATATACTGGCCTCTTCTAGGAATCAGCAGCTCATTTGCATGAAAAATGCTTCCAATCAAAAATGGCCAATTGCACCATAGAATTATGAATCTGTTATGATTTTTTAGATGAATCTTTAAAAGACACATACAGTAAACCTAGGACTTATATTACTTTGTCTGCTTTAAGCATGTGGTTATTTTTTTTCTTAGTGTAGTATGCACACTACTCGCTCACTACGCTCCTCTGACTCTGGCCTTCTTGCTGTCCCTTGGTACCTCCCCTCTTCAATGGGGGGGGGCAGATCATTTAGTGTTATCGCACCCAAACTTTGGAACTCTCTACCACGCTCACTCTGTTCTGTTAATAATATCTCAGAATTTAAATCTTTACTTAAAACTCACTTGTTTTCTGAATGTTACACTTCTGTTTTGACAAACTGACCACTTTATTTGATCAACTTGTACTCTGCATATTTGTCTCTTAGGTTTTGCTTCGTATTGCCAGTTTGTTATATTTGACTTCTTGTATGCTTGTTAACCTAATGTTGTCTCCACTTGATTATTGTGTCCTTCAATATCAGTTTGTACTATCTCTTCTTTGTTACATTCATTGTAAAGTGTCCTTGAGGTGCTATATAAATAATGATGATGATAATAATAATAATAATAATAATAATAATAATAATAATAATAATACACTATACATATATGTACATTTTTGTCTGTTGAAGACAATTATAAAACTATGGTAAATGTTTTAGTTAAATATATGGTAGAAACTGTGCAATAAATGTATGGTAAACTAACATATTTAATTAATTTATAATGTTTATACAGCCATGTTTTGGAGAACTAACATCTACAAATTGCAACTTTGTTACAAAAATACAAACAGTTGGTGATGAGACAGTCATATAATGGTGATGCTTATCACAAGCAGCTTATGTACAGGCAGACAAACGTACTAATGCACTGAAGGCACTCGGTGTCATTCAGACAAATGATAAAAACCATCATGGTAAAACACATGGCACCAAAGTAATGCAATAAACAGTATTTATCAACAATAGATGTAACATAAAACTCTACTGTACATAACTGATGAGAAAAAAAAAAACTAAATGCAACTATAGGTTAATTTATTCATTATGGTAATTACCAATGTGTTTGCAGAGGCATGACACTGTTTTCGTTCAGCAGAAATATCTATTAACAGCTGACAACAGAAGCCTTGCATATTCAAGATAAAAATGCTGCACTCAAAGAAGACAAAAAAAATTCAATACCTGACCCAAATGACAGATACATATTATAAAGCATACTTCGGCAGTTAACAAAGTGGGATGTGAAGTATAGAAAATGTTGACAAAAGATTAATTTGTCAACACAAGGCCACTGAAGAGATGTTTTTCATTTAATGAAATATTTATTATTAATCTGCCGAAATGTCATTCTTGAAAATGCCCTTTTTGCCTCTGCCGATCGCGTAGGCCTACTTAACTGCAGAAGCGCGAGCACAGGCGCTCAGCGTGCGCTCAGGGACTCAGCGTCTGACAGCCGCAGCTCGTTTTTTCCTACAAAGAGCTACAGAGAACAAGCTCTGAACTTTAATAAGACTAAATGAGCTTCCAAATGCAGAGATAAAATGCAGTTTATCCCTGCTGTGTAGAAATCTGATAGTCTAAATGCATTCGTCACTGTATCTAAGACGCGGGATATCATAAAACAAAAACCATGATGGAGGACTGTGGAATGATTATATGATGATTATATGTATGACTTCATGAATATGACTATACTATATAATTATTTTAATAATCAAGGTGTTGTTTTTGATACATCTAACCAATCATGCATTTTCTATATATATGAGACATGGACACTTCACATTTCCGGGTTTCTCAGCAGCAGACATCGTCAGTTGGGTAAACTTAGAGCGCAGTGAATGAGAGAGTACAACGAATATTTTTTTACAATTTTTATTCACTCATTCATTCATTTTCCTTCGGCTTAGTCCCTTTATTCATCAGGGGTCGCCACAGCGGAATGAACCGCCAACTTATCCAGCATATGTTTTACACAGTGGATGCCCTTCTAGCTGCAACCCAGTACTGGGAAACATCCATACATATTCATTCACACACATACACTACGGCCAATTTAGTTTATTCAATTCACCTATCCCGCATGTCTTTGGACTAGTGGTGTAACGGATCACAAATCTCACAGTTCTCACATCATGGTTTTTTAGTCACAGATCTGACCATTTTTCGGATCATACAAAAAGAGGAGACAAATGTAATTTGCTTACCATTTATTACAAAAACAGTACTGCAAGAAACGTTTGGTTCCATAAAATAAAATGAAGAAATAATCAACTGAATAAAAATAAATAGTAAAATAACATGGACATTTAACATGGAGATTTTCACCTTTTCAAACTCAATCATTTAAATAACTGATTACAAATGACTAATTTACAGTACATGATATTTTACTAGTTATTTTGAAATTCACCTTAAAGTCCTTAAACATCACTTGGGGAATATTTGGAAAAAAACAATCCACATTAATTTTGCCTGTTTCTGTGTGCGTGTGTGTGTGTGTGTGTGTGTGTGTGTGTGTGTGTGTGTGTGTGTGTGTGTGTGTGTGTGTACGTACATACATACACCCACTTATAGTATACATGATTTACTATACAATATTTTCCTTTTTTCTTATCCTACACAACATGCCATGCCTGTTGATTTACAGTTACAATCAGAACTCCCAGTTTTTTCTGTAAAGCTGAAAGAGTGGTTGAAATCATTACAGCAATGTGAACATTAAGTATTATTCTTTCAGGTTGGTCAGGTTTACATTTCACTTTAGTAAGCAGATTGACTTACATTTTATGTTTGTGGCTCTGTATATACTGTACATGTTTGTTGTATTGTTTTTATTTGTTGATTTTTTTTTTATGTAAAGCCTAACCAGGGACGAGGGCTGCAAATTAGATTCATGCTATATGCCCCATGTGCGCGGTATCGGTTGTCTTTGTATAACAATGTCAAGTGTACTGTCCCTGTTAAACAAACAAATAAATGAATAAATACTGTATATTCGGTGTTTACACATGGAAATGAAACAGATCAAAAGGATCAATAAACAAAAATATCTGAAAACCTGTGGCATTAAAAAGTTTGAAAACCCCTGGGGTTGTGATTCAGCATCCATAACTAGGTATTGGAGGCTGGTATTTTTCCAAATTTTTTGTATTGATTCAATATTATTCCAGTGTAAATACACATGTAACTACTAGCCAGACATTTGGCTTGCGGCATAAAGCTTTTTCTGGCCAAGGACTGCCCAATTAAACTTCAAGAGACCATTTGACTGATCTGCAAATCAATCAGTCAAATTCAATACATTTTACATGTTGTTTAGGCAAGCTTATCTGAAGTAAATTATAACATTTGTGCATCTGAGGCTAGTGATAACTATTTCAGCCATTTTTTTAGTACATTTTCAGACCAATCAAACATTTTTAGCTGATTGATTTAAAAGAGACGAGTACTAAAATGCCATTCAGTGCAACAATTGTTTATATTCCAAAAGGACATGTCAGGCATATTTAGAACAAGAATCATTTGATGACTTTTGATCATTTTGATCATTTGAAATCACAGCGCAGCCTGAAAATACTCATTAACTGTCATTTGAAATTTGACACTAGGCTATGCTACAAACCACTCGCTTTTACCCATTTGGTAACAATTAAATTTTAATTATTTAAAATGTAATTGCATTTATTATATATTCTATTAATTCAGTTCATGATAATCATATTGCTTTATTTTAACATAAATAAATCTGTTATGCTGAACGACCGTGAAACACTTCAACCATAATTTGCTATTTATTTTCACAGGATTTTTCTAAAAACATAAAAGCAAACACATTACTTGCATTTGGGCCTCACAGCAAGAAGGTCGCTGGTTCGAGCCTCGGCTGGGTCAGTTGGCATTTCTGTGTGGAGTTTGCATGTTCTCCCCGTGTTGGCATGGGTTTCCTCCGGGTGCTCCGGTTTCCGCTACAAGTTTAAAGACATGCGGTACAGGTGAATTGGGTAAGCTAACCTGTCCGTAGT
>CAIGQW010005185.1:892396-907899 GCA_903798125.1 Danio choprae | reverse complement strand
TGATAGATAGATAGATAGATAGATAGATAGATAGATAGATAGATAGATAGATAGATAGATAGATAGATAGATAGATAGATAGATAGATAGATAGAAAATTCAATTATTTTTTTATTAAAAATATTTCTAACTGGCTATTTCTAACTGTTGATTTGTATGCATTAACTAGCATTTACTAATGAGATTTCATTGCCACAGCCATATCACCCTGCAGCCCAAGACCAGTTACTCACTGAAGCTAAGCAGGGCTGAGCTAGGCCAGTACCTGGAGGGGAGACCACATGGGAAATCTAGGTTGCTGTTGGAAGTTGTTAGTGAGGCCAGCAGGGGGCACTCAACCTGCAGTCTGTGTGAGTCCTGATGCCCCAGTAAAGTGAAGGAGACACCATACTATCAGTGGGTGCCGTCTTTCGCATGAGACCTTAAACCGAGGTCTAACTCTCTGGGGCCATTAAAAATCCCATAGCACTTCTCATAAAGAAGTCACCCCGGTGTCCTGGCCAAATTCCCTTCATTGGCCCTAACCGATCATGGCCTACCAATCATCCCCATCCACCAAATTGACTCTATCACTGTCTATAGCTGACCTATAGCTGGTGTGTGGTGAGCGCACTGGTGCTGTTGTCCTGTGGCTGCCGTCGCATCATCCATGGGGATGTCGCACACTGGTGGTGATGTGGAGAGACCCCCCCTTATGATTGTGAAGCACTTTGGGTGTATGTCCATTAATGCATATTACATTACTTTGTAAAGTGGTACCTATTGTATTTTATCATTCTTTTGCAATGCAATGTTATTAAATTTTTATTTACTCTGAGCATGTATATTCAATTAAAAAAGTATTGTTTTGGTTATTAAATATCTGTTTAAGTAATCTTTTTGCAGCTTAGTATTATAATATTGTATTTCATGATAAAATCTTCAGCAATTAATCATAACAAGAAAAACTGGTTCTGGCAGAAGCCTGGCAGTTAGCTTGTAATGGAACGGTACTAGAGCAAAAAAAAAAAAACAAAGGCAGAAAAAAAGGGCTCCTTGCTCCAGGCAAAAATCTTACCAAGAACATGCTCTGATTGGTAGACAAATGAATAGATATACGGACAGGTTTGAAATCATCAGTGAGATATATTATACTATACTGCGGACAGTAAATCTGAGGGGAATTTTGATCATTTGCATGTTGTACTTGTTCAGTTGTTCAAGCGTGATTCTGAACTAGAGGGAAAGTCTCAGGGGACAAGAAGCACGGAGCACAACAACAGATGGAGCGAAAAGAAAGAAGACAGGACGTATTACTGATTGTCCTTTGGGTGTTCTTCTCTTTTTCTCAGCGCGCTCTTTCTCCTCTATCTCCATGTTCTCTTTCTCAATGAGAGAGATGAGTGTGTTACAACGGCGCTGCAGCTCCTAGCAAACCAGACAAAAACACATGGAAGCAAAATCTTTCATCATCTCAGCACAAGCGTTATACATCGCATCTCATATACTTTTACAATTCCTTTTAGGCATCACACAAGCATCAGCATCCATGAAAACGCACGCCAATATGACCTCAAAAAACAATCCTTGATGTAACGTGATTAAAAAAACAGTGGTGTTTTGTATCTGTGTGAGACATGCATACAAATTTACCCAGCTGTCGAAATGATATAGCAGAGGCTTTTAGTTGTTTAAAACAATACAGATTCTTCTAAAGGAGCCATTGTGCAATTTAAAGAATTTATTAACATGTTTTTTTTTTTTATTTTAAGGACCTTCCCAAACAAAGCTTTGTCAGATTCAATTAACTTCTAGTAGAGCTAAGTGAACTCAATATTTACATATGAGACTTCCCATTTATATCTAATGTGAGTTGACTGTTAACTGTTAAAAAGTCTAAAATAAATAATGAATTAATGCACAAACTTATGTATGTGGTAATGTTCCTACAGGATGCTTTGATCAGGCTACTCTATTGTTTTTTACTATTGTTTTCTCTTTTAAACACTTAATATTTTCTTTTTACAAACACTTAATACAGAAGGACACTTCATTGAACATGTATTATTATTACTAAATGTAATTATTATGTATTTTGGAAAGACACTATATACCGCTGCAGGTTAACTATGCTTGCATACTGCCAACCCTTTACACAACTCTTTAACTTTTCTGATTTTGACTGTAATGGAATGATGTGCATCTTTTTGTGAAGCTACTTTGGAACGGTAATTATTATTAAAAGCGCCATACAAGTCAACTTTAATGGAATCGAAAAACTTTATTATATATACTGATTATGTGCAATCTGGATGGCTTGCATAATCAAATTCCAAACATTTGGTATTTGTTATTTAATACACAAAGTTACTTTAATTGGATTATTTTAAGATGTATTACCTGAATTCAATTTATTCACACATTCATTCATTTTCTTTTCGGCTTAGTCCCTTTATTAATCTGGGGTCGCCACAGCGGAATGAACCGCCAACTTATCCAGCATATGTTTTACGCAGCGGATGCCCTTCCAGCTGCAACCCATCACTGGGAAACATCCACACACACTCATTCGCACATACACTACGGACAATTTAGCTTTCCCAATTCACCTAAACTACATGTCTTTGGACTTGTGGGGGAAACCGGAGCACTTTGGAGGAAACCCACGCCAACACGGGGAGAACATGCAAACTTCACACAGAAATGCCAACTGACCCAGCCGGGGATCGAACCAGCGACCTTCTTGCTGTGAGGCGATTGTGCTACCCACTGCGCCACCGTGAGGCCCTATTTTATAATAACAGTAATTTACACATTTTCCTTCTAAAGAATTCTACCTTCTTTATGGTTTAGCTTTAAATATTTACAATATAGAATTTCTGTGACCCATGCATCTGAATTTGGGGACAAACTAAAACAAATTTAGGAATTTTGATTTATACTACAAATTGACTTGTATAATTAATGAATGTCAAACAATCAAACATGAGCAAACCAAGAGCAACTGAACATAGATGTGTAAAGTCTAAACACTTGACAAGAAGAAAAACTGTAATCAACTATGAACCTTTTGACTGATTGATTGACAATCTTACCAAGTTAAAACAAAATAGACTGTAAAATCCATGAAAACTTTCACGATCATTGAATGAGGATTTTATTTCACTATTATTAATAGTAAAGAATCACCTTTGTTAAAAAGACTTTAGCAAAACAAATTTTCAGATATATGCAGGGCTCTAAAACAACCAAGATCTTACCATGGCAGTTCTGGACTTGATGAACCAGTCGAATCTGAACTGAGGCGCGTTTCGTACACACTGTCGAAGTTCTTCATAGACATATTCTTTATCAAAGCCCATCTTATGCAACATGCAAATCAGAAACCTGTCCTCCTCCTTCAGAAAGACACACAAAGAAAAGTTGCCATTTTTTAAGCTTTTAGTAAACAAAATTCGCACATACACTAACTCTTTCACATGCACACAGACCTCTGTGTAGTTTTTTCCTTTGTTTGTGCCATACTGGATGCGAAGCTGATGGAATGGGGCCTTGTAGCGTGCTATCTACAAGTACACCAAACGCACGTCATCAAACAAGAAATATTTGGACTAATTATTACTGCATCAAAAATTAAATTTCCTCTGCAAGTTTCCTGCTTTGAGTGATAAGACTGCCACTTTATTGCCTAATATTGAGGTTGCAAATCATCAAAAGCGAGAACGGCTAAACCTACCACACAATCATCATTCAGAAGCCATGAAAGAAAAACTTGCTTGTCAACAACATAATTGAATTTCACGGTGAGTTTTAAAAAGGTTGACCTTGACGTCCAGTGCTTTCTTGATGCTGATGCGTCTCTGGATGCGAGCTTCCCCGCGCTCTATCTGAGCCATAATCTTCTCAATATCCTGCAGCTCGTTACAGCGATCCCAAAACACAGCTATAATAACAACAAAACAACATGTAGTGTGTGTACTTGTTACAGCACTAACATTTGTGTGGTTCATACAAGTGTATAGTAGATTATTTTATTACATATAGCCACAATGCCGGTCCTAATGCAAAAAATATGATGTTGGGTTTTCAATGGCTGTGCTATTAAAATTATTCATATAAGTTCCCATGTAGTGGTACCAAGATAACTAAGGTTAAGAATATTCTGCAACATATTCCTTAAAGCAACAGAATCGCAGAGAGGAAGCAGATGTTCAGATTTTGATTACAGATAACCATAACAAATAAACCTTTATTATGCAAAGATTAATTGTTCACTTAAAGAATATGCACTAACCAAGTAATGTCAATAGAGGGTTTTGAAAATGTGTAGCACAATCCTAAAGTATAAAAGTCAGGCTTGTATGTTGTTGCACTGGTGTGTACAGTATTGTACCCGAGTACTCCATGACTTCTTCAGGGGTCTTGCCCTCCACCTCTCTAGCGATGTTGTCGATGTCGTCACGACCGTACTTCTCATTAGCTTTAATAAACTGATTAAAATCACGCTTGTTCCAGTTTGTGAAACCCTGGGAATAACAAACACAAACAAACTGCTACTGCACCGCACTTACTTAGCACATTTATAAGAGTGTGTGTGAATGTGTTAGTGGGTGAAAGTGAAGAGAGTGTCACCATTTCACACTAGATGTGCAAGCAATGCAGAAGCTGTGTGTATACGGAGCAGAAGCTGAATGTAACTGTGTATCCCCATAACAAGCTTTATATATGCATTATAAAATGAATCATCAAGATATACCTATAGATTTGTATTATAGAAAATATAGAAATTATAATCAGCCCTTCAATGTTTAGGTCAAAATCCAGAGAATAATGTATGCAATCCCACAAGCAATTTTGTGTTTAAAAGACATCTAATATACATTTTATTTAAAACAAAGCTAAATTTGGGCTGTCATTGAAAATCTAATCAATGTAGCATCTAACAATTAGCCAGCATTAGCCTTGTTTTATCCAAGATGTATGTTTATATGTCTATTAGACTTCTTTTAAACACAAATAATTTATATGTTCTTATTTGTCATGTAGTGATTGTAAAACATGCTCACTTATATGATTTTTTTTGGTTGAAAACTGATCTTTTTTGTGTGTTCATTCAAGTGCATTTTGACTGAAGAATTTGCTCTGTGGCTTTAATGCTGCATGAATGGTGCAGTAAAAATTAACTCAGTGTTGAAGCGATCATGATACTGCCGTTTCTGCACTGCTCCTGCTACACTGTGCCGCAGCGCCTCGAAATGCATTGTGAAAGATTTAATCTGTTAACATGGACACATAAAAAATTTGTGCCAATTATGCTCTGCTAACACGTCTAGTGTAAACAAGCCTGAGAGTGTGCCTGTGTGTCTCTCTGTGTGCGTGTGTGTGTGTGTGTGTATGTACTTGTGTGAGTAGTTTCTCTTTTTCCTCTGTCTCTTCAGAAGTGAGGGGCTCTGCCTCGTCTATCTTTCCTTGCTCCTCCTTCTGGACCTGTGCTGAATTTGGGATATCTGGATTACGTGGAACCTATAGTGCATAAACACACAAACAATCGCATATCACTTTAAATCTGATGCCTGCTGTAAAGCAGATCAATCAGCAGATACCGAAAACAAACATGATGTACGAAAGAAACTCTCACTTTGTATCCAATGGTTTTTCTGTAGTAAAGAATCTCCATCTCAAGCAGCTCAAAAAGACGTGGTGGAAAGAATTGAAAGTCCTGGATGTTGGGCTGTTTTGGAGGCCGAGGAGCCTGGATCACACACACACTATTCAAGATTCTCCACTTTAGCATGTGCATATTTTCATTCAAACGTCTGTGCGAGGCTTGACGTGTACTATATAAATGACAAAACATTGTTGTGCTTCTGGCAGATGCATCTTTATCTAGCGGACACTTCACTTTAATCAAAATACTCATTTGATTTTCAATTTAATTTAATGATATTCATTAAAAATTGAGGGTTATTGGCTCCCTGCTGTAAGTATTTTGCTGACAGGGTTATCACTGCAGAAACTATCAACTTTCATCATGTTTGCTAGAAATCATTATTTCGAGGCGGTATTAAGTCCAGTTTACACGGCCCCAGTAAAAGCCAAAAAACACAATTTTCCAATGGCTGCTGGTTTCTGACAGCTGTTTCCCAACATTCTAGATCCAAATAATATTGATACTGGGACAGAGAAAAAAACAGAATCGGTCTTGCTTTTAGTATTATAAAATATAGCATAATAATAATTTATAACCATACTTTTAATAATAATAATTACATTATAGTATATAATAAATTAGATCATGCTAAATATATACCATATTATATACTGTAGCTTTCAGTACTTTGTGTGATGCTTTGAGGCATAAAATCACAGTAATGTATTCTTATTCATTCATTTTCATTTCGGCTTAGTCCCTTTATTAATCTGGGGTCGCCACAGCGGAATGAACCGCCAACTTATCCAGCATATGTTTTACGCAGCGGATGCCCTTCCAGCTGCAACCCATCTCTGGGAAACATCCATACACTTTCATTCACACTCATGCACTACGGACAATTTAGCTTACCCAATTCACCTATACCGCATGTCTTTGGACTTGTGGGGGAAACCGGAGCACCCGGAGGAAACCCACGCCAACACAGGGAGAACATGCAAACTCCACACAGAAAGGCCAACTGACCCAGCCAAGGCTCGAACCAGCGATCAGCGACCTTCTTGCTGTGAGGCGAACGTGCTACCCACTGCGCCACTGTGAGGCCGTAATGTATTCTTAAAAGATTATATAGGCTTTTACATATTGATGTACTGTTTTTTTGTAAATATTCTTATTATTATATTAACATTTTAATTATTAATTGAAAGATCACCATTCAATTAATCATTCAGTTTTTGTTTAGCTTTATATATATCATAATTTTTTGTTTTTGTTTTATTTATTTTTCTGTCATTTTAAAACTTTTTATTACAGTTTGTTTCCATGGAAGCATTTCTAATTATTCATATTTTTAAGCTTTCATTTAGTATTTGTAATTAGCATAGATTTAAAAAAAGAATAGTTCCCTTAAAGGTACCGTGAAGTGCTTTTAGATGTGCATTTTTGTCCAGTATGTAAAGTAATTTTAACTGAAACACGAAGACAGGGCGGGGCATATAGTAGCCCCTCCCCTTTGAAAAAACAGCCAATAGCATTTTGTTTTGCACTGCCAGTGAGACTGGTTGAGCTCAAGCGCATAAAATGAAAAGAAAACAAGAATCGTATTGAAAGGGGGCGGGACATGACTGGTCAGAAGACTTGATGAAAAACTGAACTATGAGGTGATGAGGTGATGATTTGGATGTTAATATCTTCTAAATGCGAATTTTGTCAATGTTT
The DNA here is from genome assembly GCA_903798125.1 of Danio choprae. Classification (NCBI taxonomy): domain Eukaryota; kingdom Metazoa; phylum Chordata; class Actinopteri; order Cypriniformes; family Danionidae; genus Danio; species Danio choprae. Next base: position 900,551 of record CAIGQW010005185.1, on the reverse strand, counting down.
TAAAGCACACCAGCTTACAGATATCCATAAGACTAACAAACTAACCCCTAAAACACTTAATTTCACAGGAACTTTAACAGTGAGTTACTGTACAGAAATTAAGAAGCTGCTTAAAAGGTGCAACTTTTACTTCTTTAGCAGCCACTTTTATCCTCATTGATGTTTTTTTATGACTTACAGTGCACTATTCTAACAAAGTGTCCCTCAGGAGCAATCCAGTGTTAAGTGTCTCTCTCAAGGGCACAGCAGTGACAGGACAGAACAAAAGAAGCACGTCTAGTTCACAAGGTCACTTTCTGAGTCAGCGTTTGAACCCACAACCTTTGCGTTTCAACTCTTTATCCATTACGTCCCTCCAATACATGATGATACAGCACAATTTAGCTGAGTTTCTCCTACTTTAACTCAGTGACTCCAGTGCAGCTGTCTGTCTGATGAAAACACTGATCTGAGTGCATTATTTATCGTCTAATATGGTTGTGTACACTGTAGTTGCATTAGAGTATGCAGTCATGAGTAGCGCTGACAAAAAAAAATAAAAAATTTCAGTGTCTAAACTATGTATGTGTGTGTGAGCGTTACCTTCGGGGCTCTTGGTTCGCTGACTCGCAGCGCTTCTCTGAAGTAAGCATCTACAGCATAATTGGCCTTCCTTTCTCTCTTAGGAGGCTCAATCCATTCGATCAAACTAAGCTGCACAACAAAGAGAATTCAACACACACAAAACACATCTTCAGCTACACACCTTCACATACACTACAGGTCAAAGTAATCAGTTTGTCAGTAATCAGAATCAGTAAGATTTGTTGTTGTTTTGAAAAGAAGTTCACAGAGGCTGTATTTATTTGATCAAAAATACAGTTTAAACTTAATAGATGTTAAATATTATTACAATTTAAAATAACTGCTTTCTTATTGAATGTAGTTTAAAAATAAATGTATTACTGTGATTTAAAGTTGACTTTTACATGATCTATGATATGATGCTGAAGAAATTAATAACACCAGTCATATTTTTGTGGAAAATGTGATGCAGCACCACAGTCAGCACCACAGTCAGCACCACAAAATGGATTTACTTTTTTCATCAAGGACACGAACAAACAAATAAATAAATAAATACTGTTATTTTTAACATTTTCTTTTCATCAAAGAATCCTGAAAAGTAAAATTTGAAGCAGGAAAAAAAATCAACATTGATAATTATAAGAATCATTATTAATGACTGTGTATCCAATGATAATTGATCATAATAGAACAGTAAATCTGCATATTATAATAATCATGGGACTGTTCAGCTTTGAATCAGCTTTGAATTTTTTATATAATAAAAACTACATTTAACAGTTATTTTAACTTAAATGTTCACAATATATGTGTAATATACAAGTAATTTACATTAATTTTTATCAAATAAATGCAGCCTTAGTGGGCAGAATAAGTTTTTACTAATTCCAAAATTATGACATAACATAAATGTGTACATAACATATATGCGTAACATATATGTGACATAAACAGAGGCAAAACTTAAAAACCAGGCAAATTTGCAATTGTAAGCTCTTCTCGCTTTACGTTAATGCACTTTAGAACTGCAATATACACAAATATAAATTGACCAAATATGAAGACACCAACTTTCTGTTTCTCTCTGTAATCCTCTCCTTCAAAGTTGTAAAGGCTGGTCTCGGTGGCTCCCGTGTCTACGGTGAAGTTCCTCAGTGAGCTCTCACCAAGATTCTGCATGCGCTCGTTCATCTCAGCCGTCTGAAAAACAGTCATCAAAGAAAGTTAAATCGGGTTAAACGGAAGCAATCGGGGCGTACGAGTGGAAAATTCTTATAACGTGAAAGAAATACACTGGTTGTTATTCATCCGAGTTTGAATGTGAATGCTTCTGGAACTTGGAAGATGATATTAATATGTAGTTTTCCAGTGAATTAAACTAACTTTATTGTCGGTTCCTTAATCCAGTACAATGTGTTTGTTCACTCACCTTCTTGGCACCTCTTTCCAGAATGGTGTCGATATCTTCATCTGTTAGTTCACTATCTTTAGAGGCAAACACGTGTGTTGCTCCATGTCGTATCATCTGTAGCATTTCATCCTTCCCCAGTTTGTTCTGCTGATCAATCAGCCGTCCTGTAAGTAAACAAGTAACAGCTCATATTTGTTTTGGTTTTGGAAAGTAAAAAATTTGATGTTGATATCACACGTTTATGTTTTAAAACATATTTGGATCGACTCACCAAGACTGACCTTGATAGAAAAGTACAGTAAACACCGTAGTAATGTGAAATATATTACGATTTAAAATAACTTAATATATTTAAAAATGTTATTTATTCATATGATGCAAATATTTCAGCCTCATTTATTACTTTAGTCTTCAGTGTCACCTGATCCTTCATAAATATTTCACATAAATTGGCCATAGTGTATGAATGTGTGTGTAAATGTGAGAGTGTATGGGTGTTTCCCAGTACTGGGATGCAGCTGGAAGGGCATCCACTGCCTAAAACATATGCTGGAATAGTGGTCGCATCATTCCGCTGTGGCGACCCCTGATAAATAAGGGACTAAGCCGAAGGAAAATGAATGAATGAATGTCAGAAACGCTCTGCCTGTTTTTTGTGGAACTGTAATACTTTTTTGCAGGACTTTTTGGTGAATAGATAAGTCTAAAACAGCTTTTATTTGAAATAAAAAGGCCAAAAGTCTTTACGGTCACATCTGTATATAAAAAATCTATTATAATGTGTCAATATAATGCGTCACTCCTGAATAAAAGTATTAATTTCCCTTCAGAACATGAATTTCGATGAGCTTTTGAACATCACTATTTATTATTAGCTTAAAACTGCTCCAGTGAGAAATCATTAGTATCTACAATTTGCACACCATCTTTAGTGTTTTGTTTACTTTAAGTAATTCAAATCACCTATAATTACACACTTGCAAGACTAGCTTTGAGGGTTTTTTTTGTTTAATTGACTGTTAAATCCGCTTCCTCTTTGCCAGCACAACCATTCAGCAACATAGCAAATTACTATAATTACTTTTGGAACATGGACACCTTACAATTCCTACTGTTTAATATTTACATTTTTAAAGGTATTATTTGGCATGAAACGAAGTGTGAGGAATCACTTTTTTTTGTCTTTGCTACAATAGTTTTCATACCTTGCTGAATGACTATGGAGTCCAGGCGTAGTTTCATCTCTGCTCTCTCCACAATTCTCTCCTCCACCGTGTTGTCTGTGATCAACCTGAACACTTTAACTGGTTTCCTCTGTCCAATTCGGTGAGCACGGTCCTAAAGCACACAGCACAACAACAACCATTTAAAATATAAAAAACAAGCAGTCATAAAGAAAGCTGGCATCTCTCGGAGGCTCACAATCATAAAGTTTAGTGAGCTAGGTTTTGTAGTTGTGTGTGTGTGCGTGCGTGTGTGTTGTGTTTCTTACCATGGCCTGCAAGTCCACCTGTGGGTTCCAGTCTGAGTCGTAGAGAATCACCACGTCAGCTGTAGCCAAATTAATCCCCAGCCCACCTGCCCGTGTGCTCAGCATGAAGATAAATTTACTGCTGTTCGAGGCGTTAAAAGCATCTATGGCTTGCTAATGCACAACAACATAGAGAGGACAGGAAAAAGGACAGCAGTTTACGGAGACAGACATTATTTATTATACCACTTATGTAATTAAAATGCATATGGTCTACTTTTCAGTCGATCAAGTGGTCAGATATACAGCTATGGGCAAAATAAAGAGCACACTTGGGCATTCTCAGTTTCCCTGGATTTACAATTTATAGTTATGTGTTTGAGTAAAATGTTATTTCCATGACTCATCTACCTTATTTCCTTACTTCCTTCTATTAATTTTTTAAGCATACACAGTTGTAAACTGTAATTTTCATACAATATTATTTAAATTTTGAAGTATTGTCATAAACACGCTGGTTTGAAGCTCAAGTATGGTCTCGTTTACTGCAATTTGTTAAATAGCAGCAAATAAATGGCAAGTCTAACACAATCGCAGAAAATAGCTTACCTCCATATTGCAAATTAAGGTGAATAATGAACAGAAAAACAGGCAGCTATTATTTAAGCAATGAGCAGGCACAAAACAATGTAGTATTTTGCCAGGTACAGCTTAGTGACTGCATTTGATTTAAGTGATTGCTGGTTGACAAGTGGGAAAGGAATAAAATGGCCCATCTACCTTTTTTATTGTAACTTATATATGGCAAGACTTCTGACCTCCATTCATTTTAGCAATACACAACAACTTGTTATGCTGCTTGATGTTGTAAACTGCAATTTTCATATCATATTATTTTAATTTTAATGTATTGTCAAAAACATGCTAGTTTCAAGCACAAGTATGGTCTTGTTTACTGCAATTTGTTAAATAGGTTGAAATCTAGCACAATCGCAGAAAAGAGCTTACCTTCACATTGCAAATTAAGGTGAATAATGAACAGGAAAAACAGGCAACTGTTAGTTAAGAATTGAGGAGGCACAAAACAATGTAGTATTTTGCCAGATACAGCTTGTGACTGCATTTGACTTAAGTGATTGCTGGTTAAAAAAAACGGCCCATCTACATTATTTTTCTACCTCATTTACCTTATTTTTTATTGTACCTTACATATGTCAAGACTTCTGATCTCATTCACTTCCATTCATTTTCAGACACACACACAACAACTTCTTATGTTGCTTGATGTTGTAAACTGTAATTTTCATATCATATTATTTTCATTTTGAAGTATTGTCATAAACATGCTGGTTTGAAGCACAAGTATTTGAAGCACAAGGTCTTGTATGCAATTTGTTAAATAGTGGCAATGAATGTAAAATCTAACACAATCGCAGAAAAGAGCTTACCTCCGCATTGCAAATTAAGGTGAATAACAGAAAATCAGGCAGCTGTTAGTTAAGCATTGACCAGGCACAAAACAATGTAGTATTTTGCCAGCTTGGTGACTGCATTTGACTTAAGCGGTTGATGGTTGACAAGCAGGATATGAATAAAATGGCACTGAAAAAAATATACTAACCATAACAACAGCACAACATAACAAACAATAAAAAAACACTGTATAGAAAAAATTACATTATGAGAAATGGAAATTAAAGTTTAAAATGGCAAACAAATATATATATATATCAATGTCTGAAATAGACCTTATAAAATTCAGACAATTCAATTTAAAATTAATTTCAGACAAAATTTGAATATTTCAGCTTTCAACTTCCCTCATTTTCTAAATACATGAAGATTTCATTTTCACACAATGAATAACAAATGGACTGTTATCTTCCTGGGACGGCTTGCCAAATACAACAGAAGACGCTACAAGTACTGTTTGCAGCTCTTCATGCTGCTTGGTTTTGTGCGCTCATTTGACGCTGGTTAAAATCTGTACTTTTCAAAAACACGCGACAGTCGATAATCCATCATGCCATTGTGTCAGCTGAACGCGGACAGGTTTTGACGTTGTTTTCTTTTTCTTTTGTAAATTATGGAGACTTTTTGGATAGTCTAGATTATATTGCTTCATTTTACCTTATTAACATATCGCTAGACATTTGTTTGTTTTTTCAGAAACAAAGCAATTAACAAAAACTGAACGCGCCTAGATCAATTCTCAGCAGTAAGAAAGTGAAGAAGTAACTTTTGACAGGTGTTAACTGACTTGTCCGCTGGACAGTTTTCGCCTTAGATCCCGGAACAAACCAGATCTTCTTCTCCTTTACACCAAAGCCCCAAGCGCAGACAGATTATTGAAAGACAGATTATTTGAAAAAACAAAAAGAAGCAATATTTCCCAGAACAACCCTGATTTTCAGTCACAACAAATAAAAATCTATATACAAAAAAATCTAAATGACACTGTTTACTTAAAATTTTGAATAAATGTTATTAGACATCTGTAAAATAAAACAAATATTCATAATTTACTCTTTCCTGTATATCCCAAAAAAATTCAAGTGGTCTCTTAATTTTTTCCAACATTTCCATCTCTATATTCAAATAAGACACAGATGAAAGTAATGAAGCCAAGCTACAACTCTTAACTTACAATTTATTAAAAACAAACTGATTGGTAGATTTGAATTATATCCATGGAAACACTGACACTTCCAGTGCCTAATATGTGCAAGAATAAGAGTATAATTATGAGTGTGTCTGGCGTCCCCATCATAGAGTTTGCATTCACCCAAGAACTGATCACTGGTTTCCATGGCAACCAGGTTGGTTAATCAGTGTCTTTTATGTACGCTCAGCTGAGATTCCTCATTCCTCATCTATATGAGTCTCATAATTTTAATAAGGCAGCTGATTTATTTTCTTCCTCTTGGTAAATGGTTCCTTTCTTGGTATTTAGGGATGAAAATTGTTATTTAACAAGTGTAGTCCTGGTCCCTCTTAATAACATTATCTACTTAAATAAGCAATAAGATATGAGCGGCTGTGCTATATTGTGAATAAGGCCATTGTATTCTGCTCTGTGGTGGTTAAATATGAGAGATAATTTGTCATGGTTATTCCTAATGGATACTCTTATTCTCATTTATCTATTATTGTTTTTCGTTTTGGATTAGGGCAAAGATTTATAACTTTCTATAAATATAATGTTATAATGTTATATCAAAATGCTGCCTTTGTGTGTGTTTTATAAGGGTTATTGTTGTTCAATGAATAGTATTGTTTAATAAGAATTTTGGTTACACTGTTCTGCCATTAGATCATTATGATCATATCGGTATAGGCCAATAAATTATATTTTTTTATTTTATTGATAACAGCCTGATAAGAAAATAAGATTTCAGCCAGTAAATTCAATAAGATCCCCTTCAAATATGTGCTTCTTCATTCATTCATTTTCATTTCGGCTTAGTCCCTTTATTAATCTGGGGTCACCACAGCGGAATGAACCGCCATATGTGCTTCTGTTTTTTTTTTTATTATTATTATTACTGAAACATATATTTTCATCTTTTGTGATTAAACCATAGCTCACTTATAATAAGCAACATTTAACAACAGAAATTACTGCAAGGGAATGGCTTCAAAATCAAAATGAACGATGCAACCAGTGGTCACTCATACTTCATTAAATAAATAAGTGTATTTCCCCAAACATACATAATACATGGAAAAGTTTTGGCAAAATATTAATTGTGTTGCTAAGTGTGTTAAAGGTATTGCACTGTGATACCCACATGCATTCTGTGAAAGGATCATAGCCATGCTTTACCAAAAATAATACAAATAAACTTCCAAAAGAACAAAAAACTATTAAACCATCAAAGCTATCTATTTCATAATGGACCTCTAAAGAATTAGTTATTTTGAGAAAAAAATGGAAAAACGAAATGCAATTCATTGGCAGGCTGATATTAAATAAATGGAAAACTAATCAATTCATATAAAATAGTGTTTATACAAACTTATTACATGTTTCTCAAAGATTTCTAAAAGGCAATCAAATAAGTGGTCTTGTTTTTTTAAAACAAACTTTTTGGATATACAGTATATATCTTTATTATTTTGATTATTATTATTAATGTTTTTATATGATTTTATATGTTTTTAATGATCCAAAGACAATGAATGACATCATATTTGGTTTATTTATTTATATTTGTGTGCACTCTTCCTTGTGAGCGTTTGAGTGTACAATTAAAAAGTAGCCTAGTGTGCCATCTGCTGTTAAAAACTAAGCTTAGAATAAATTCAAGAGAGATTAGAGATGTATATTGAAAATCTCAGAATTTAAGCAGAATTGCTTTTCTCTACTAAATAGAACCCATAACATGATGTACGGGTGCATCTGAAATTATGTATGTATTTTAATGAATGTGTGTGGTTATGTGTGAGTGTTTGTACCTCTCTGGCCTCATGAGGTGTATTGCCATCCAATCTGCAGTACTCGAAGCCTCTCCACATGCAATAATCTTCCAGAATATCCAACACACGTGTCATCTGGCTGAATATTAACACTCTAGATCCTGCATGCACACATATCCAGAAACACACAAAAAAAACATTTAAAAGCGTAACAAAGTATCTGCCTGTGGAGAAGTATAAACACACACACACACACACACACACACACACACACACACACACACACA
>CAIGQW010005185.1:864960-882795 GCA_903798125.1 Danio choprae | reverse complement strand
GGGGGGGGGGGGTGTTGAGCACAGGATTCTCTCTGCTTTGCTCTCAGCCTGCAATCAACGACGGACACACACGCACACAGACGCAGCAGCTATGAGCGCAGGCGATGTGGTGTGCACAGGATGGCTCATAAAATCCCCTCCGGAGAAGAAGCTAAAGAGATTTGTGAGTACAAGTCCTGTGTGTCTGTGTGTGATGTATTGATCATTAGAAGCTGGTACTGCAGTGTGATAATCCGCTGTCAGTTCATGTTCTTGTGTTTTTATAACACAGGATATCTTTGCTGTGTTTCTCTGTGCTGTTTGGTTTAATGTGACTTGCATTTGAATACACACTATATGCTGAACTATCCCTGTATTGCTTCCATTTGTGCTCTGCCCTCAGTCATTGTCAGTATTGGATATTGTTTAACTGTGCAGTGCAAGGCTGCAGTTTAATTCCTGGACTTTGTTATGTGATGCTTTGCACATGCTAATTCGCAGCTGTGTTTGTGCAGCATTTGTGTGTCTTTTTTCCACGTGGCTGTTCTGCTTTGCATTGCCTCTTGCCTGTGTCAAATTCAGTGTGTGCTTTGTGACAAGCAGTTTACCTGTGCTTTGAAAATAGTACAAGCATTTAAAATGCACCTCAAATGACATGATTCTTGTCGTAATTTAATTTACTATTGCAGTTTATGCTAGTATATAAGTGACATGGGATAGTGCTTTGTCATGTAACTGCAGTCTCTTTGTTATTTGTCGATTGCAGAAATGCAGAGCGCACACTTTGTTGTCCTGTGCCTTTCGCCTGTGTTTGATCTAACCTCCTCTCTTCTCTTAGCATGTATCTGCAATCTGTTTTGCTGTTTACTGTACATAAATGAGTTTTACTGTGATCTTGTGCTTTCATCTCTGATCAAAACTTGATGTTAAATTCAAAAATATTAACAGAGGAAGTGCAAGTATGATATTGAAAGAAAAGTTAAATTTAGACGTACAAGGAATGAAATCGTATTTTCGCTTTCAACACACTCAAGTTATGTTTTTTTAATAACAATTTAAGAATATGTTTACAGTGCACAACGAGCAGTTTACCTGTCCTGTCGCCTGCTTCTGAGCTTTTGATCGCTTTGTTATGATAATGTTTTCCTCTACCCAGAATCTGAAATGCAGTGTAAAACGGGAACTGTTAAAACAAAGCTGGAACCATTTAAAGCAGTAAACGGTAGAACACAGTTGTACTGTTTCTGAACTCAGTTTTGTTGTAAGCAGGAATAAGTCATCATGGTAATCACAACAAAACACACTACTGTATTAACAGTGTAGAGACCCGCTGACACTAAGAACCATAACTATAAATATAACTATATTAGCATTCACATCAAGACATGATAAAGCTCTGTTTATTATAAGCATTGCAGTCATGTCATCGGTCACTATAAACCCTTAAGCTCTTTAAAGTTGGGTGTATTCTGATTGGCCGTCATTATTTTTACAGTTCAGCTAACAAAAATCATCCTGAAAGTGATCATTATCATTATTATAATAAAGCAACATTACTACAACTATATTAGGTTGTAATAATAGTTGTTGTTCTATGAGGATAGAGAGAAGTACATATAACAGTTATAACGATACAGGTTTGCTCTGGTGGAATCACTTTGAGAATGATTTTTTTTTTCAAGCTGAAACCCTGACAGCCAATCCTGATCCACCCTACTTTTAAAAAAAACATTTATATTTCTTTAAAGATACTTTTAATGAATAAACAGGGTGATTTAGTTCATTGGACTAACGACTAATGGGACAATTTTTGGTGTGAACAGACGTTAACTGACTTGCCTAGTCTCATAGAATTAGAATGATTATTAAAACTTTATAGTTATAGTCATTATCCTTGGTGTGAACTGCTCTTAAAATTGCTAAATTAAGCATTGAATCATTAGTCACATCACAATCTCATGCAAATCTATTTGAAAAATAACATGCACAGAACAAGACTTTGAGTGAGTCAGTTTACTGAGCATTGGACATTTTAATGAACTGGGTGTGCAAGATGTTGAAGTAATATTTTTTATACTTTTCTTTTTATTTCAAATAGACTGGCTGATTATACTTTTTTCTGCCTTTCTGTATTGAAATTCCATCCAATGCTGTTGTTCTTTATATGTTGCTTTTGTTACTGCTGTTGTTGTTGTTTTCTTTTTCTCTTTTGTGAGGCAAAACTATATCTTTCTTATGAACAAAACCATGAAACTGTAAAGAGTTGGAGAGTAAACAATAAGTTGAAAAAAAATAAACGTGCATTGCACACAAGTATTTGCAACTTTAAAGCCAATTATATTTTCATTAAAATATATAAGAACAAATATAGGAATATGCGGATTTGAGTGTACTGTATAACGTTCAGCATTTTTAATCACCATTTTGAAACAGCTTTTTGTAGCTTACTTAAAGATACACTGTAAAAACCAATGCTGTAAAGTTGACAGTATTTCTGGCACTGCAAATTAACAATTAAAATTGTGCTGTAGTTTAACAGCACAGTTGTAATTGTTAATTTACAGTGCGCTTGTAAATTTTCAATTAATCAATTAATAATTGCAATTGTGCTGTTAAACTACAATTAGATTCTTTTTTTCTAAAAGTTACAGCAATATTTTACAGCGTATAGTTCACCCAAAAATGAAAAATCTGTCATCCTTAACTCACCCTTCACTCGTTTCTTTCTTCTGTTAAAAACAAAAGAAGATATTTTGATATTGATCTTTTATTTTGTCTTTTTTTCGATGGGTCCCAGCAACCATCATTCTTCAAAATATCTTCTTTTGTCTTTCGACAGAAGAAAGAAACTCATGAAGGTTTAAAACCAAATTAGGAAGAGTAAATAATGAGGTAGTTTTCAATTTTGGGTGAACTATCCCTTGAAATGTTTCTTATAATTTGGCATACAACAATAAGTACTAATATTTTATGCAATCTCTTGACATCGTTTTAGATGAAATATTACAGCAGTTCTAGATGAAATATGGCATGTCAACATATCAAATGCACCGCTGTCACTCGTAACTATCCATTAACTAATCCTTTGTAAATAGTTTGGCTAAACACGTTAGTGAGTTTATATGTTGCTTGCTAATACATGCATATGACAATTATATAAACAACACCCATCCAAAAATAGGAGCACATAATACCCAGAAGTTGATTTATATATACAAAATAGTACTGTTTACTCTAATGACAGCATGATTTGACACATAGATAGTCGTCTGTGTGGAGGTGTCAGTTGTTTGGTTGAGAAGGGGAAGAGCAGGGAGGACCACCAGTTATAAGGCGAGTGTTCAGGGTGTCAGCTTGACACCACAAACATGCTCTCTCCTACCCTGGGCTCTCTCTTTCGCTCTGTTTCTGTGAAATATGGGTGTGTTGCAAAACATGGGAAGTGTAGGGTGCCAGGCAGTTGGGAGTGACCCTGCATTCAGAAATGAGCTGTGCTATCAGAGACCACGCAGGCAAAAGTGGCCTGACTATTAGGATGTGTAACCGGGCTGACAAACAGTGCACATGTGTAAACAAGTAGTCTGTGTTTGTGTCATAGTAAATAGTTCAAGGCACTGCAAGAGGTGCTGGTAAACTGTCTTTCTCTCTTTCTCTTTCTCTCTCTCACTCACTTGTACCTACACTCAGTGCTACCTCGCACTCTCTCTTTCTTTGGTTTTGTGGCTTCATCATTATGTGAAAATGTAAGACACTGGGAAGAGGTGTTTGTTGTGTGCTACCAGTGTCTGTCTTTCTTTCTTTCTTTCTTCTTTCTTTCTTACATTCGTTTGTACATTCTTTAAAAAATTCTCTATCTATCTTTCTTTTTCTTTCTTTCTTTCTTTCTTTCTTTCTTTCTTTCTTTTTTTCTTTCTTTCTTCCTTCTGTACATTTTGTCATTTATTTTCTTTTTCTTTTTGTACATTCTTTCAGACATTCTTTAGTACATTCTTTCCTATATTCTATCTATCTTTCCTTCTTTCTTTCTTTTCTCTTTCTTTCTTTCTTTTTTTCCTTTCTTTCTGTCACCATATTGCTGTTATTCTTCTTTTGTTGCTCTTTCTGTGAATTGGAGAAGTGCTCTGATGAGCTGAAAGATAAATACAAGCACATATATAGATAAAATAGTTGTGTGGGTTGTACGTGGTGAAACAGACAATAAGGGAAGTTTACATTTAAAATGTCGCGACACCTTTGTAGATTTTCAGTCATTCATTCATTTATTTTCCTTCAGCTTAGTCTCTATTTTAGAGATCGCCACAGCAGATTGAACCGCCAACCATTCCAGCATATGTTTTACGCAGCGGATGCCCTTCCAACTGCAACCCTGTACTGGGAAACACCCATACACACTCATTCACACAACTTCGTACACTATGGCCAATTTAGTTTATTCAGTTCACCTATACTGCACGTCTTTGGACTGTGGGGGAAACAGAAGTACCTGGAGCAAACCCATGTGAAGACGAGGAAAACATGCAAACTTCACACAGAAACACCTCCTGACCCAGCAGGGACTTAAACCAGCGACCTTCTTCCTGTCAGGCGACAGTGCTAACCATTGAGCCACCATGCCGCCGATTTTCAGTCATCTTTGTAAAAATGCAATATTTGTACTTTTTTTAAAAATTTACAATATTTCAAGAGTTCACACTTAGCTGATGATTGATAATAAAGCGTATTTGGCATGCTGTCCCGGGAGAGAGCCCTGAGCTCAGAATATCCTCGAGCCCGGGGCTCCCTCCCGTTTGAAGGGCGAGAGGGGAGTTTGAGCTCAGGTAGGTCTCGAGAACTCCCCTGCTTGTGAACGTGCTGAGATATAGCTGGCTAAGAGTTGTCCTAAGATGCTACTTTGGAGTTGTCAATTTACTTATGGTGAATGTCTTTGGATGGTGGGAGGAAACCGGAAAACACGGGGGAAACCCACGCAAGCACAGGGAGAACATGCAAGTCCGCACAGAAACGCCAACCGGCTTGGTGAGGGGCCAAACCAGTGGCGTTCTTGCTGTGAGGCGACATTGCTAACCACTGGGTCGCCGTGCCGCCCGATCAGGAGAAGGGAAGGAGTAGGGGTGGAAGGGGGCATTCTTCAAGATGAAGATGACTGGAGTGGAAAACTCTGGTTATTTATAGTGTGTCAGTATTCGTCTGATTAGTGCAATATACGAGGCTGATGCGGTACCAGCAGTGTTCAATCATAAGCACGTGATCCTCTCGAAATTAGTTTATAAATAAACCACACCTAAAGTAGGCAATTGATTCATATGAGCTCATCAAACTGCACGTAAAATCATTTGTAAATATGTTAAATAGCTTTAGATGTAGTATATCATGTCACGCTGCAGGACATTTCTTACAAACCTTTATGCACATCAACTGAGAAATAATAATCGCCAAAAATCTGTTGTAAAGTGGAAATAAAGGAATCAACCTTTCTGCCACAGCTTATCCTTTAAGTGTACAGATATTTCCCTTCCCTTGCCCTACATGCATTGTGACACTTCATCGAGTATACAGTATACACAGTACTCATTTCAATCAACAAGAAGTTAATATTGAGTATTTTACATGTTAAACATATTGTTAGTTACTTTTATATTAAATATAGGCAGTTAGTCTGCTTGCTTTTGCTCTATCAATGCAAAAGGTACACAGAGAAAAAAATATTCATTGGACTTTATTCATTGGCAACCACTTACCATAGAAAATTAGTAAATCCAATGAATAATTTTTTTCAGTGTAAAAGAGATCAACTATAGCACATCTCTGAGTAAAGCACAGCAAATGGTGTTTCATTTCTGGATAAATCAACCAATTCTGTACAAACCACTGAATGTTTCAGTGACTCCCTCATAAAGTACGAAATCTGTTCCAGAATGAATACACGTTTTCTGGTGTAGCAATGAAAGCTGAGGAATACTGATAATATAATAATAACAATTCCTATATTAAAATCCCTTTCATGGAAAGTCTGTTTACACAGCACCCCAGGGAAGCTATTTTAGCCAAGTTTAAGTTCTTTATACCTGAATGAGGAAACCTGGAAATCAAAAACCATACTGCACTATGTATACCTATTATAAAGTATGCTATTTTAGACTGCATTGGGAAAACATCTCAAAATGTTCACCATAGGTATAAAACAAATCACATTGTTAAATGCAAGTTTGCATTCACATTTACTCAGTATCTCCAAAATGCATGCAAATACACATGCAAACATTTGCTTGTTGTAAACAAGCATTTGGGCCAGTTTCAGACTTCCCTTCTGTGAAGGGTTCTGGGAAAACATACCTCTAGTTCCTCTCTTTGACTAAAACATGCACACATAAGGGGAAGAAAATATATCCATTCCGAAAGAAAGAATAGAGAGAAAGACTTTGTTTGCGACAGAGGTAGATCGAGGCCATACCCTGACCCTGCAGCTTTGAGCATGCCCAGAACAATGTGTGGTCTCTGACAAATTCAGTAGAAAAACTGTGCCGACACTGCAGGAAGGATAACCTATGCGGTTAGGTGAAGAATTGTTAAGCATGTTTGAGTGTCTGTTTGCTTGTGCTCTGAACCTTTCCGTGGTCTGTTCAAAAACAACAAAGTGTTTTCAAATTGAGTTATTTATTTGGCACAGCACCAGTGCTTGTGATCAAACATTCATTCATTCATTTTCTTTTTGGCTTAGTCCCTTTATTAATCTGGGGTCGCCACAGCGGAATGAACCACCAACTTATCCAGCATATGTTTTACGCAGCGGATGCCCTTCCAGCTGCAACCCATCACTGGGAAATTGTGATCAAACATTTGTATTTTTTTTTTATAATTAAGAATTTAATAGCTGAGATATTGCTTAGGTTTCAGGATCATCTGAAATACCCTTTGTCCGCTTGATTTCTTGCACATCTGAACATTTCCAATCATAACAGACCACAAAGATGGAGATTTTGAACTGCACGCAGCATTTCAGCAATAAGGTGTGATTACTGTTTTAAGGAAGTGTTTGTTGCCATTCTCTCCACTTTGCAGATTCTGTCTAGCCCTGCTTACAGTATTAGTACTCACATTTTTTGTATTGTAATTTTGTAAAAAAAATAAAAAAATAAATAAATCTATGGTTTTATGTGCGATGATTTTGGGAGCATAGTAACAAAAAACTTAAAACATTAAAATAAAAAGAATAACTTTACTTTTATTTAAGGTTTATAATGCAAATCCAATTAGATCCATTTGTTTGGTAAACTAAGTAAGTTTCTCATATAATTTATCTAAAATTAGAAGATAGAATTTTACTAAAAGTCAGAAACTATTACATCGCAAACTGTATTTTAAATAAATCATATAAACATTTGCATATTAGTAAAAATTATTGAAATGAATATAAAAACTGAATAAATATATATGTAAACACATTTACGCAAGTAAATAAATACACTCAATGATGGCCTAAAAATCTGCAGATTCCATGTGGGCCTACTAATAAGTATTATTAATATGTGACTCTGGACCACAAAATCAGTCATAAGTGTCTTTTTTTTTTAATTGAGATTTATACATCACCTGAAAGTTAAAATACATCTTCCACTGATTTATGGCGTGTTAGGACAGGACAATATTTGGCCTGAGATGCAACTATTTGAAAACCTGGAATCTGGGAGTTTAAAATAAAATCTAAATACTGAAAACATTGTCCAGATTAAGTACAAATAAGTTTTGATTCATTTACAGAAGGAAATATGTTGATGCAGGGCCTCACAGTGGCGCAGTGGGTAGCACGTTCGCCTCACAGCAAGAAGGTCGCTGGTCGCTGGTTCGAGCCTCGCCAGTTGGCGTTTCTGTGTGGAGTTTGCATGTTCTCCCTGTGTTGGCGTGGGTTTCCTCCGGGTGCTCCGGTTTCCCCCACAAGTCCAAAGACATGCGGTATAGGTCATTCCGCTGTGGTGACCCCAGATTAATAAAGGGACTAAGCCGAAATGAAAATGAATGAATGAATGAATGAATATGTTGATGCAACATGATCTTTACTTAATATTCCTATAATATTTTGGCATAAAAATTGATCATTTTGACCCACAATACTGTGACCCAAAAATATACCTGTGCAACATTAGCTTTGTTTTGTGATCCAGGGTCGCATATTGTTATTATTTTTATTAGAAGTAGCAGTAGTGTTCATTTTTTATTACAATATATTTTTAATAAAGTCAAATCACAAGTGTACTTGACTTGAGAGTGTTTAATGTGTATTTTATTTCACAGAAAATAACCAGATTTGACTTTTTCATGTTCTCCTTTCGATCTCCACAGTAAAAATAAGCGTTTAAAGTGACTAAAGTGGGTATATATCTCTCAGATTAAGGCAAATTAACTGTGGAAGCTGTCAAAGACTGGGTGAAAGACTTCTGACACTGCATTTTACACCTAAATTTATCCTTTTGTTGTATATTGATTAAAAAAAAAAGTATTGTCTCTTAAATCTTAAGTGCCCCCTTGCATTTATTAGGCACTCTTGGTCATGTTGTAAGCCGTTTTGGGTAAAAGAGTTGGGTTAACAAAAAAGTAAGAGCAATGTAAAATGAAGAAATCTCTTCTGCTGTTTTCTTGTTTAATCTGGCTCTTAAGACTTATGTCAGCACTTAGTCTGGATCTCAGAGAAGAGGAAGAGAGTTAGTCTTGTGACGCCAGAGGGACAGAAATCCTGCAGTTCTGTGGTTTTATTACCCATAATGCATTTGTGTGGATCATATTTGACATCTGTGAAAACAACCTCAAGGGAGGAAGTCAGGGCTTTCCTAATGATACGAGTGGGAGATTGTGACCTTTTAATAAATATTGCTGTAAAAAAAAAACTATCCTGAGAGATCTTAATGACACTTCCTTGCTGGTGTGTTAATTCAATTATTTAGATACGTGAAGGCCTGTGTGAGGACTTTTAACCATCACAAGTTGCGTAACAGCTCAATGTTGTGGTGAAATCTTGGTTAGAGAACGAAAACAACTGAACAGAGACACTTCAACTTGAAATAACAAAACTGCATGATGTCACAGACAGAAGCAGGGGGAAAATAGGACATACAAGTTGCCGGTGTTTATGGAACGTTGTGGATCGAGGCTATCACGTTGAAAGCATGTGCACAACCTTAAGGTCATGAAAAATGATGAGTTTTCTCTTTTTCACTGGAGTAACATACACATGAATGGCACTACAAATGGACTAAAAGCTAGTGGAAATGACAGCTGGTGTTTGTTTTTCAAGTTTGTTTGGTTCGGGTTCAGACTGAGTACATCACACCAGAACAAATGCTTCAGATAATACACAAAAACAAAAATATACAATATATAATGGTCAAAGGCAAAAAAAGGGGTTTTCAAGCATCAAAGCAATACACAGCTTTCATTTAAATTTTCATGTGCCCAGCAAATAAAATAATGATTATGATACATTTGGCATGCTTTACACAAGACATGCCACTAACATTTCATTAAGTGTAACTATAGATTATAACTAATCTATATTTTTGCAATAATTTACAGAAGACATTCACTAAAATGTCATTCAGTCTAACCATAGATTATAAACAATCCGCTACACTATACAACAAGGTTTCATTAGCTAATGTTGGTTAATGTATTTACTAACATGAGGTAAGAATTAACAATACTTGTACTGCATTTATTACTGTCTGTGAGCTAACATGCATGAGCTAACAACGAATAAACTTTTTTTTCATTAACCAACGTTAACAAAGATGAATAAATGCTGCAATAAACCTATGGTTTATTATTTATTTTACATATTTCAATAAGTACATGTAGATGTTATGCTGAAATAATGATGGAGCATAATTTTATTATCACAAAAGTTTAAAGTAGCCCTTTAACTTGCATTTAATATGCCTTCTATGTACATAAAATTGCTTTGTACAATTTAATATGATGTCTTGCCTTTAACCCATAAACATCTATACAACAAATTATATAAATCTTACAAATGCTTCATAAAAAAAGGTTCGTGGTGTCCTCAATTGTATCATCCGTTTGTTTGATTTTCTTACCCAATAAGAAAAATAGAACAAGGAGAGAAACTATGAGTAAATCTAGGACTTTGTATAAACTACCACCCCCTCTTTATTCCCTGTCTTTCTCTTTACTGAGAAAGTATTTCTGCTTTGGTTTCTATAATAGTTTCTGTTACATCACTGATAATGAAAACAATCAAAATAAACATAAAAATCACATGCGCAGGTGAATTCTCTGAAGACAGATTTCACCTAAGGCAGGTACTGCATGCTCTTTACAGTTCAGAGAAAATTAAAATAACACATAATAATCAGACATAATGACTTAACAACTCAAAGTGTATGCATTTAGCTCATGAGCTAATTACCGCGTGGCATGATGTCATGATGAATAACCTATAATATCTCCTAAATTAAATAAAAGCTTAATACATCGAATAACCATGTTTTTGCAGTGATTATGGTTTAAAAACTGGATTTGTACTTGATGATGATGCCAGGAGATTTATACTGATTGACTTGGTGTTGATTGTTTACTTCTCGTAGCCATAGAGCATGGGCAACTTGTTTCTGCTCTGAGAGATTAATCTGTGTGTGTGTGTGTGTTCCTTGTGAAGTAAGTTTGTAAGTCATCTTTGACTGGAAGCCACACCCTGCCCAGTTTAGACAGAAGTTTATCTGTAAACTTGTCTGTGCTTTCACTAGCTTTACTGTGGTATACAGTTATTAATGATTCACTGAATACCAAATTCCACAACGCTATCAATCTAAACTCATTTCTCAAAGAATTATTGGAATCACACAGAACATTGATTGATCAAATCAGATATTTATATCAGGTTTCATTTTTATTTTCAGCTAAGGAGGCTGCAAGTAGAATTCAAAAGACGTCTGTTAGCAGTGACACCAGTGGCCATTAATGGTAGAGCTCACCCAAAAATTTAAATATATTCACTATTTGCTCACCTTTTACTCTTTCAAAACATTTATGAGTTTCTATTAAACACTAAAGAAGATATTTTGAAGAAAGATAAATCCCTGTAACCATCGACTTCCATAGTTGGAAAAACAAATACAATGGAAGTCTATAGTTACACGTTTTCAGCATTTTTCAAAATATCTTCTTTTGTGTTCAACAGGAGGAGGGAACTCATAAAGGTTTGAAATAAGTAAAAGGTGAGTAAATGATGACAGAATTTTAGGTTTTGGGTGAACTACACATGATTCAATGTCCTGATATACATTTCTGGACTTTTTTATTTAGAAAACCTGATCAACATTTGACTTTTAGCTATATGGAATGCAAAAATGTTAAAGCTCGGTGTTTTAAACCCACTCCAAAAACAGATAGAAGGTTTAAACTCCAATGTTGCCATCTGAAATCTATAATACATGCTGTCTACAAGCTTTAAGACACAACCTAGTAAGCTGGAGAAGGTCTGCTCATCCAAGTGATTAATACATAAAAATAGTCACACATAGGCTTTTAAAAGAAATCATGCTGTTTTTGTTTCTTGTGTACTCTTATTTCGCAATGAAAACCTCAGTTGCTTTGAACACAGATACCACATAGTGTGAAAAAATAACACTGTGGCAAGTTTAAATTGCACAATAATACTTCTATTTTGATCAGTGTTGATTTAGTAATATTTTATTTATATAAATTTGTATTGTTCATTACAAGTCATTACAAATGTTAATGAATTGTAGTATTCATTAACATTTTTATATTTTCACTTTTGATGTTTATTTTAGTTCAAGTGCTTCTGACATTTTATTTTCTAATTTAAAGGGATAGTTCACCCAAAACTATTTATTTGCTCACTATTTACTGAAGTGGTTATAAAGGGAGAAAAACAAATACAATGCAAGTCAATGGTTAGAGGTTTTCAGCTTTCTTTAAAATATCTCCTTTTGTGATTAACAGAGGAAAGAAACAAGTAGAAGTAAACTACTGTTTGAAACAAGTAGAGGGTGGAGTAAAAGATGACAGCATTTTCAGTTTCGTGTGATCTATCTCTTTAAGATTTATATTTAGTTATAGATGATTACTATTTATACTTTTCACTAAAACAGCAGCATTGACTTTGACTTATTAATGATTATTTTATTATTTTCTTTCCATTCATTCATTCATTCATTCATTATCTTTTCGGCTTAGTCCCATTATTAATCTGGGGTCGCCACAGCGAAATGAACCGCCAACTTATCCAGCATATGTTTTACGCAGCGGATGCCCTTCCAGCTGCAACCCATCACTGGGAAACATCCACACACACTCATTCACACACATACACTAAGGCCAATTTAGCTTACCCAATTCACCTGTACCGCATGTCTTTGGACTTGTGGGGGAAACCGGAGCACCCGGAGGAAACCCACGCAAACACGGGGAGAACATGCAAACTCTACACAGAAATGCCAACTGACCCAGCCGAGGCTCGAACCAGCGACCTTCTTGCTGTGAGGCGATTGTGCTACCCACTGAGCCACCGCATCGCCCTCTTTTCTTTCCAATAATATCCAAAGATGAAATGCTGAAATTCAGGCCACAAAAAGACTAACAAATGTGTAAATACACTGTTAACGGTTTTTGTAAATTGCACAGTATTTAACAGTAATATGAACTGTATTTTACTGTAGGACACTTATGCAGTGTTACTGTATTTTAAAGTTTCACTGTGAAAATTACTGCATATTTTACAGTAAAGATAAAATACAGTACATACTGAAAATACATATACAGCAAGATAAATGGTGTTGTAAATGTAAATACAGTCTTTTTGCTGTAATCGATTTACAGTAAGTTATCAGCCAACTGCTGCCAGTAAGTTACTGTAGATTCTGCAGGAAATTGTTAACATTGTATAAAATAATCTAAAATGGTCATTTCATATAAAGGCTAATTTTTGTAATGTTTTATATGAAGACTCATTTTATATGAAGAGCTTGTGCTTTTAAAGGCAAGATCCAAAGATCAAAAGGCCTTCTTGACTTGATAGCTAATCCAATGTGATTTGAGTCTCCAGCAGAACAATGCTAATCTAATTCTCTCTCTCTCTTAGTCATGGCGAAAGCGATGGTTTGTTTTACGGAGGGGTCGAATGAGTGGGAATCCTGACGTTTTGGAATATTACCGTAGCAAGACCTCCCGGAAACCAATCCGAACCATTGACTTACAGGAATGCGAGGTCACCATTGAGGCAGAAGTGCGGCCAACAAAACGCCAGTACCAGAATCAGCACCTTTTCGTGGTCAAGACTGCAACACGCATCTTTTACCTGCTGGCCAAAACGGCAGAGGAGATGAACGACTGGGTGCAGAACATCGGACAGATCTGTACGTTTGGAGGACTGAACAGACATGCAGGTGAGATGAGTTTTATTTTGTTAGAGGAGTTTTGGGAAATCTTAGTATGGCACGTTCACCAATTGCCGTTTCGGTAGCTCATGAAAGGATAAAGTCGTAAGAGTGACAGGAATGCTGGGTTGTAGACCTGCAGGGTTCCTGCTGTTATTATGGCTGTATGATGACAAACTAAAAGGAGCACAGCCAGCAATTGACTCACTGGCATGTTTGTGAGGGGAAAAGGAAAATGCATGTTGTGATACCAGCTTGTCTATATACTGTACTATGATACATGAATACATTATTGTATTTATTTTATTATAAAAGTAATAAATGTGTTCATAAAAGTGATACACATTAGAATTAGAAGGGCTAGTTTTGATACAAGTTCAAATTTGACATGTCATCTGAATGAATGCAGACTTTCTTGCAATTTTATAAAGTAATATAAAACATTGTATAAATAAAATGAAATATTATACAAAAGTTGTTTTTATTTGAATCCGTACAAACTGTAATATTGTAAAAAAATATATAAATTTGACAATTTTATATTTTTATTTATTTTTTAAATGTAATTTATTCAAGTGATAGCGAAGCTACATTTTCTTAAATAAAATACAATAATTTATTTATAAATAATACATCTGATTAAATAACAATCATAAAGGCTGTATTTTTTTTTTTAAACAAATATTGTGAAATATTATTACTATAAAAAAACTATTACTAAAACGTTTTTACATTTTATTTTGGTAACACTTCACAATAAGGTTCCATTAGTTAATGTGAGTTTATGTTTTTATTAACATGAACAAACAATGAAAAACACATTTATTACAGTATTAATTAATTTTTTGTTAATGTTAGTTAATGAATATAAAGTTGTTCATTGTTAGTTCTTGTTAACTCACAGTGCATTAAATAATATTAACAAGCTAAACTTTGGATTTTAATCATGTAAATGTTAGACTATGATTAATGTTGTACAAGTTTTACCATACTTGGTTTATTTTAGTAAGTACATTATCTATCATTAACTAACGCAACCTTATTGTAAAGTGTGACCTTTATTTTTAATAAATTTTCTGCATCCTTACTCAAGTGTTTAGTGTGACATGAAGCTTCAGAAATCATTGTAATACGCTGATTTGCAGCTCAACATTTCTGAAAATCGTATACTATATACGCATTTATATGAATAAATAATTGGAAATAATGATTACTTTACCTCAGCAGATGACATAAAAAAATGCAGTAAAATATATACATTTTTGAGGCCCTCAAAATTTATTCCAGTTACTAATATATTTATCCTCTCTTTAATAAATAGATTTGTTGAATTAAGTGGGCTTATGAGAAAGAAAGGTACTAGACACGAGATAAAATAGGAAATGGCCTAATAAGAAAAATGCCTCCTAAAATGACCCCTTTCACTGCATCAGACCCATCTGTTAACCTAAAGACGGGTGTTTCTCTAACTGCAGTTTTATTATAAATAAACCTAGACTGGGAAATAATTAACCACAGTATGTTTCTCCAGAGAGAGAGAGAGAGATGCAGACTTAAAGATGCAGACTGAATCCTTAAGAGAACGACGCTGTAATCTAGGCGAGGTCTTATTTTAATATTCTGTTCCATTCCTCTATCTCTCTTCCTTTCTTTCCAATAGTCTGCAAAGCAACAGCTGCGTCACACACACACACACACACACACACACACACACACACACAGACACAGACACAGACACAGACACAGACACACAGACACACACACACACACGTGTCTGTCATAACGCAGATAGACCACAAGTGTGTGGCATTGCTTATCCTCAACTAACAACTAACATCTTGATCTGTGTTCCTCTGCTATTTTAGCAAGAGAACATGTTTATATTAAATGTAGCACAATAATTCGTGTAGGGCACAGGGAAAATGTTAGCAGTTAGCATGGATAATGTGATAAACCAAGCACAGAGAGTGAGAGAAACCACAAGTTACACATTACTTAGAAAGATAACAGAAAGATGAGTGATACAGGCTTTCAAACACAGACCTAGATGGTTACTGTTTAATACACAACACGCTGGACGGTTGTACGAGCCTCTTAACTGGCAAAGGCAGATTGGGAAAGATAAAGCTAATACAGAACAGTAAAAACACATGTATGGATAAAATGACTTAAAGGAACACTCCACGTTTTTGGAAATAGGTTCATTTTAATTCTAAGTCCCTTAGTGTTAAACAGTTGTGTTTTGCCATTTTTTTTATCCATTTAGCCAATCTTCGGATCTAGTGGAGCACATTTTTAACTTAGCTTAGCATAAATCATTGTCAATAAATTCTATTAAGCCATTTTGATAATTTTCTTATTTAAAACTTGTCTCTTCTGTAGTTACATCATGTACTAAGACTGACGAAAAATGAAAAGCTGCTATTTTATAGGTCGATATGGCTAGGAACTAAACTCTCATTTCTGCGTAATAATCAAGGAACTTTGCTACCGTACCATGGCTGCATCGGGTGCAATATTACTAATAAAAATAGTCCCCAACTAGGTGACGGGGTAACATAATTGTGTAATATCATTGCACTTGCTCCATTCTTGGAGTGAGATGCTAATGGTCTAATCTGATTCAATGATTTATGCTAAGCTAAAAAAGTGCTCATACCATACCCAATAATCGACTGAATTGATTCAAAGAAGTTATTTTGAATAAGATTTCAGGTCATGTTTTGCAATTTCAACATATAAGGACATGAACATCTCCAAAGCTGCTTTGAGAATCACTCTCACAAACATTTTACCGTTTTAAATAAGAAACAAAAACACAAAGCAAAAAAGCAAAAACAAAACAAAAAGCATCAGATCACACTGAAACTGAAATATTCATTCATTCATTCATTTTTGTTTCGGCTTAGTTACTTTATTAATCTGGTGTCGCCACAGCGGAATGAACCGCCAACTTATCCAGCATATGTTTTACACAGCGGATGCCCTTCCAGCTGCAACCCAGTACTGGGCAACATCCAACACACTCATTCACACACATACACTAGGGACAATTTAGTTTACCCAATTCACCTGTACCGCATGTCTATAGCCGAGGCTCGAACCAGCGACCTTCTTGCTGTGAGGCGATCATACTACCCACTGCGCCACTGTGACGCCCTTGAAACTGAAATATCTTAATAAGAAAACCATCAAAATAAAAGTCTGGTTTAACTTGAAGAAATCATAATTGAAATGAAACATTTTTTACAATTAATTTTTTCTCGCCCATGATTTAATTCAGTTAAGTCTGTTATGCAGCAGATTCATTCATTCATTCATTTTCATTTCGGCTTAGTCCCTTTATTAATCTGGGGTCGCCACAGCGGAATGAACCGCCAACTTATCCAGCATATGTTTTACACAGCGGATGCCCTTCCAGCCGCAACCCATCCCTGGGAAACATCCATACACACCCATACACTACGGACAATTTAGCCTACCCAATTCACCTATACCGCATGTCTTTGGACTTGTGGGGGAAACCGGAGCACCCGGAGGAAACCCACGCCAACACAGGGAGAACATGCAAACTCCACACAGAAACGCCAACTGACCCAGCCGAGGCTCGAACCAGCGATCAGCGACCTTCTTGCTGTGAGGCGAACGTGCTACCCACTGCGCCACTGTGAGGCCCATGCAGCAGATTATTTAAACCAAAAACTTTAAATTCATTGTTTTGATGTTAATACATTGTTTTATTTTTATTTTCATTTATAATTAACACGTTATTTAGGGGGAAATAAGCTGGATTTCATGGAGTCAGCTATCAATACAGTATGAAAGAGCGAAAATACTGTGATAATAAATCAGTCAAAGTTTCAGTCACTGTTTATCGGCTGACCTTGTTTTAAAGCCCAGCAGGACCCCAGCTGTGAAATGGAACTCAGCATATTATTTACAAACAGACCCTTTTGCAACAAGGCAGATGGACAGCAGATCAGAGATTGTAGACACACCTGGGAGGCCCACAGTTTCAAATCCTGCTTCAGGCCACATGTCAAGACACACAGAACACATGCTGGCTAAAAACCATGTGGTGCCCTGTTAAACCTAAGGGCTTCTGTGAACTTTTGTAAACTCAAATGTAGATCTCTGCCAGGGCCACAAGTTAGAGCATACTGTAATATCCCTTCTATCACTCTGACCTGACTACATGACAACACCTTGCTCTGTCTGTGCTCACGCTCTTATCTGTCACCATGACAACTACTTGCTGTATCTGTGCTCTCGCTCTGGCCATCACCATGGCAACTGCTCACTGTATCAGTGCTCTCACTCTAACCTGTCACCATGACAACTGCCCACCGTATTTGTGCTCTCACTCTGACCTGTCACCATAACAACTGCTCGCTGTATCAGTGCTCTCACTCTGACCTGTCACCATGACAACTGCTCGCCGTATCTG